>JASAMW010005125.1:0-44908 GCA_030247985.1 Epsilonema sp. ZAB3_2
CAAGTCTAGGCAGAGGACAGAATTGCGACGCAAATGATTTGACACCAGCTTACTTTCCTCGCCTCCCGCAAGATGGCGGCGCGTTACTCGTCCAACATCACGTGACCTGCTCGCTCTCACGATTACGACGATGTTGACATTTTCATTCGCTATCGGCGGCCGGCGCAGGGCGAGATCTCTTCGCGTCGCTGTTCTTTCCTTTCCTTCTTCCCTCTTGACGCTCCTGTGTCCCTCGTTCACAGTCGCTACTGTGCTGTCTTGTTTAGTCGTCCCTTTTCCTGTCTTTCCATCCCCCATCTTCCCTTCCTCGGCCATTTTCGGACATTGCCTAGGCCGCCGTGCCTGAAATGATGCAATACATACATTCGCGGTTAACGTCACATGTGTGTGAGAGAGAAACGACAACGCTCCTTTCTCCTTGATTACGAGAGTTTTTCCTTTCTTATTTCTGGTCCGTCAGAACCCCCTTTCTCTCCCTTCCTCTCCTTTCTGTCTTCACAGCTCGGTGGCTGGTCAGTTTAGTAGTGCGTGAATTGAGAGCAAAAGTGGCCATCACTCAACTCAACTCACTGGCGCGTTCTGTCGCGTAGGATAGACCGTCCTTATCGTCTTTGCGCCGCGGCCCGTTTTCCATCAATTCACACTTCAACTCGGGCAGCTGATTGCAAAGGGTCGCCATTTCCTTTTCCTCCTAAGTATAATACACACTTCGTTTCGTCCTACCACCTACTGTAATACTTACACTTCTCGACTGAAATCATTATTACAAGACTTTGCTTCTTCATTATCACATGAAAGCTTTCGCTTGAAAGTGAAAACAGCCAGTTTCTTTTGTGGCTCAGGCTACAGGAATCGCCATCGCGCGCCAAACTTCCAGTATTCTCCAACTTCGTTGTGAAGCTCTACTCCTGTAGATGATTGACTATCACCTGTTCACAAAGCATCGCTGAGGGAACAGTATTCCATCCATATGCCACCAATAACCGCCTGTTCCAACTCCAAAGGTCAACATCAAACAGCCCATCAGCAGACCTCCAGCCATCCCCTTCCAGTGGTTGTTGGTCACCATCAGCAGCAACGAAACCACCAATTGGCACCACCTCCCCCCCCTGAATCCATATACACCACCATAACTATCATTCATCATCGTCAACCGCTTTAAATGGTTTGGATCAGGAATGTCTCCAGAACTGACATCGCTCACAGCAAGAATGCAAAGTCGTGGAAGAAGCTGAAATGCGTACTGGTGGGAGATGGGGCAGTTGGGAAGACTAGCCTGATCGTGGCCTACACGACCAATGGATTTCCATCCGAAGACGTGCCGACGGCATTCGACACCTACTCTGGTAAGATCTGCGCTTTTTTGTCTGAAAATAAAATGTCAATTGTTAATACTTACGTATGGACGTATGGTCGGTTTTGAGTTTAATGGAATTTAAATGGAAAGAGCTCCTGTAATAGTCTCATTATTGCGCATTGAAAATATCGGCGGCCTCTGAAATTGCAAATTGGTGCCAGAGGAACTTTTTGGTTGTACTGTAGGGTTGGATAGCTTAGATGAGTGGTAAAAGTGCCTGCAGTGCATGTTCAAAATCTCTCAACATGCCGTATTCGATTAGTACACTCTCAGGTGTTGTGTATGCAGCGCCGCAAAAGCTGCGAATTGTCTTGACAAGATTTTTGCTAAACTGGGCTGTCGAATATCGATGGAGAGTGTTTATTTTCTCTGAAGATGCATACACTTATCCTAAGACGAGTGCTTCCCTGTACAACTTCAGATAGATAGGCCTATGTACTACACAAAAATACTGTAGGCTACGTATGTACACTTGCGCTTTTGCACTGCCACCTGCGTTTCAATCACATCACTTTTCGCTCTCGATTTCGGCGATCTTCTTTCGAGTTTTAGGGAGGTGTTTGTGTCAGGATTTGTAACTAAGAAAACGAGCTCCTTTCATTGGGCAAGGAGGGGGTAATGAGCCATTTTGACGCGAAAAAGACGCAACTTAGAGTGGGGATTTTCTCAAGTTGTTGGCGGGATGTTGACTCGTCTTGTTGGTAGAAAACTTTCTTTAGATTTTTTTACGTATAAATAAACCCATACCTCACTCAATTGCAACCAATCCTAGCCCAAAATATCCGCATTTACAGGAGAGAAAAGGCTTCATGTGCGTACATACAGTATACATACATACGTACCTATGTATGTACGTACCCTATGCATGTAGGTATGTACTGTATGTACCTATGTACGTATACATGCACTCTGTTTTGCTGCGCCGATGTTGGTTTTGTTTTTACAAAAATGTTGACATGATCTTTACAAAAAAGTTCAAAATTCTCGAGAAAATCGCGCTCTGTGGCGGGTATCATTCTGTAGAAAAACAGAAAAATTGTATATATTGCGTTTTTGTCGCTAACCGATCTGATCCGATCTGTGTATCCATAGTCGGACACCGATGACAAACAGCATCTCGATCACTGTCAATGCCCTGGTTGAAAGTGTTGATGGCTTCGGTCATCTGAGAGGTCGCAGCGATCAATTTTCTTGTTTTTCTCTAACAACGCCGATCGAAATAACAGATGGCGCCTCTCAGCGTGAACGCAAAATTGCAATCGTAATTGGATACCCCACTATCGTTTGGCTTTGGTGTTGATCTAAGGACACTTTATTGTTAGATTGGGTTTCGCGGTTAGAATTGTGCGATTTTTGATGCGCTGTCCCTGTCTTGGGACCAAAAACGGCTGTGAAAATTTGGGGTTGACAATTTTTAGAAGGTCGCCGTCAATCGCACCATTGGAGCGATGACAGTTGAGAAAAAATGGGCCCACAAAGAGCAAAAAGTTGCTGTCTTGTGACCCCTGCACGACTCAAGTTTGCACATTCAACCTCGCATAAAATGCTTACATTAAAACAAATATTTGAGTAAAGTGAGTTTGGGGTGACTGAGCTACAGTATCCTATCCTAACCCAAAGCGTGGCTGGATTAAGATAAATGTCGCAATTTGCGCCGATATTGTTTGTTGCTTGTGTCGACGGTCATTCACTGTGTTTCAGTGCTGGTGCGAGTGGACAATCAACCAGTTCAATTGCAGCTGTGTGACACCGCTGGGCAGGTAAAGGGGCCAAGTTCATTTCATATTCGCTGCACCCAACTGTAACTGTACATATGTACTGTGCGTACAGTAAGACCACATTGGCGCAAGATATCTTAATAATGACGAAACATGCGTTGCGTAAGCGGGAAACGTATTCTCAACAAATTTGCAGAAGTAAAATGCGATAGGACATTTGCACAGAAGGCATAGACAACCGTACTGGCTCGCTCGCAGACGGTACGGTAGACAGCAGACATTACACTGCGTGCCCAAGTATACGTAAAAGTGTGTGTACACACTACACTAACTCACATGAAGGGTTTTTTAGTTGAGCAAAAAGAGCCGGACCGCCGGCCGGCCGAAGGATTAGTACGTTTTAGTTGATCCAAAATGGGCCGGCGGTCCGGACTTTTTTCGTCCCAGACCACGACATCGGACGAAACGGACGAGCTTTTGTTTCCTCCCTCTTGAGTGGTCATAAAGAGGATTAGGGTCACCGTGGGGGAGCGGGAAGGAAGGAGAAAGGAGGGAGAAGATCGAAGGGATGTGAGAGAGCAGACAGGTGGCCCAAGGAAGGCGAAGGGCTTTGGCCAATTTGTGTTTTTCTTGTTTGGTCCGGACCACTTATGTTTTGGTCCGTCCGGTCGGCCGCTAAAAACTCATCTAAAAAACCCTTATGGACGCGACGCACCTTTGTTTGGATGAAAGAGATACGAAATCTATCCAAGGACGAACTTGTCTTCATCCTTCATCGAAAGACGTTCACTCACATTGCACCAATGGAACTGCCGCAGAAAAGTTCAGACGCATTTGTCAACAAGCTTAGAACAAGACAGTGTCGAAAACTGAAAGTGAAAAAACATGGGTATGTATGTACATACAGGCACAAGCGTAGGTTTAGGTTTATGGAAGTCTATAAGCTGTGCCTTGCAGACGTTATTCTACTATCTATCATGGACCATACGATATGTGTATTTTCATGCTGCCTTCAAAATGTTGGTACGTACATAGCAGTAGCCCATAGGTGCGTAATGTAATGTCGCGGGGATGCGCCTTGCTTGCACGCACAGTTGGTTGGTCCTTGGTTCTATGACTATTTCTTGCGTTTCTGATTCACAGTAGGCGATAAAATCGCACTGTGAGGGGGCTGATTGGATTTTCTGTTCATTCAAGGACGATAACATGAGACTTTGGATTTTTGGAACTATAATACGTAGAACGACCGTGCGCTTATAGATTTATTTGGTAACAAAAAGTTTAGAAAACGACAAAAAAGGGGGGCAGACTTTTTTTGTAAAATTTTGTATGTCGGGCGGGATGCCATGCGAACGGTGTGAAATATGATGTGGCAGTGGTGAGTGGAATAGTGTGGTGTACAGTAGGTAATTGATTCGATTTTATATCTGTCCCTGAAAATTTTCGCGGACAGACGTACAGTATATATAATACATTTCTGAGCAGGGCGGCCAGAAGACTGCTAATTGATTTGATTTCACGATCGATCAAAAACAATGTTGACGATCGATCTTGTTGTCTGCACTACCTCCACGTTTTCGAAGGGTAGAAAAGAGCGTAGTATACACGTTACGTTACGTACAGCACATAGACAAATTTAGAAACAGAAAGACGTGTGCAGAAGGGATGAACTAACTTAACGTACGCACTCAAGGCCATTCGGTTTGGGTAACTTTCACGTGGGTAACTTACACGTAAAACTGACTGTACACACTGTACAGTGTACATTCGTCCATTAAAGGGGGGATCTGGCGGGAAAAGTTTGTATGGGGAGGCAAATTTCGAATTTCTTACATTTGAAAGCACCTACCTATGTAAAATCGCATCCTCTTTTGATCTAACCCCATGTTTTGGAGTCGATTTTGCCTCTGTGAAGCGGCGCCCCAGTTAGAAAGCTCGAAATAGGCCAAAGTGTTGCGAAATCCCCTTCCTAATCCCCTTCCGCTTCACAGAGGCAAAATTGACTCCAGAATGTGGGGTTACATCGAAAGAGGATGCAATTTTACATCGGATAGGCCTCTCAAAAGTCAGAAATTTGAAATTGGCCCTTCCCGTACTAAATTCCCGCCAGATCCCCCCTTTAAAACTGATTTGTTACACGCACCACGCACTCACAACTGCGCAACACTGCGAGCGCAATGCAGAAGTCTGAGTATGCACATAGGGCTTAGCTTAAACCACACTACAGTACGTACACCGTCAGGAATACACCTTCCGTCGTCATATACTTATGTACGGTAGGCTTTGATGAATAAAATTAAACTGCGAATGGAAGGCGAGCCGCGAGCATGCATATATGTACCCTACTCCATGTTAGGTAGTACGTGCAGGACCATCCGTGTTCATTGAACATTTCGAAAGAAATTGCCATGGACTACCGTACACAAAATACTGTACCGCTTACTATCGACTATTATGAGAAAGTGAGAATTCAATTCACGCTTGTTATTTCTTTCAGGATGATTTCGACACCTTGCGCCCTCTCTGTTTTCCACAGACGGATGTGTTTCTGCTGTGCTTTTCGGTGGTGGCACCCACCTCCTTCTACAATCTTGCTCAGCATTGGCTGCCAGAATTGAGACGGCACGCCGACCCACAGACGCCTATTTTGCTCATCGGAACGCAGTGTGACCAGCGGTCGAACCCGAGAGTCGCTTGGGAGCTGAACAGATACGGGGAGACGCCAATTTCCGCCGAGGACGCTCGAGAATACGCGAAAGTAAGCAACAGTGTATCGACGATTTTTTAAAGGTTTTTTCTTGGGTAAGAAGGAGACGGTTTGAAAAGGCGGGATTTTGGGTCGCTGGGTCAATGGAATGTCCAATAAAGACAAAAGTTCAACAAGTTGGCGACATGTTGTAAAATTGAGGCATGACGAAAGGGGGGAAATTGAGAGAGAACCGAAAACCATCTCTCACTACTGTACTAATTGGGAATTGTTACATTTGCACGACACGCAAATTAGTGTCACTGTCATTCAAACCTAACACCGTATGTATGTACGTACGTACCCAACCCACACCGTAAGTTGTAAATTGACCCAAATTCAAATTTAGGTATGTGCAAAGCAAAATGGGACTACTGTATGTACGTACGTACGTAGGTACGTACGTAGGGTATCTCAGATCTCTATCTATTGCTACTTGATGGACCTATGTATGTACGTACGTATTCTTGCACACTTTTGCAGGAAATTCAAGCTTTGGACTATGTGGAATGTTCGGCGTTAACTCAGCAGAATTTGAAGGAGGTTTTTGATGCCGCGATTCTGGCCTGTCTGAAAAACGCCGACCGCTTAACCGAGAACGCAAACGCGGAAACCAAAAAACCGGCCTCGACAGCGTCTCGAAAACCGTCGTTGAAAAAACAGCTGCGCAACAAACTCACAGGAGCGACGACAACGGCATCGAAAAACGACGAAAATCATCATCAGCCAATCACGAATGGATTCGGCAAACATTCGTCGTCGGCGTCGACGGCGCCGTCAACCAATCACCAATTAGCGCGGGAATATTATGCAAATTCAACTAACAATTTCTATCGTCGACCACAAGAAGGGATCATGCAGAATAATCACGGTGACAATGACGATGACGAAGGTGGTTTTTTGACGCAAAATCGGGCCAATTGTCGCGCGGTGGAACAGCGTTATCACTTGCACAATCAGAGGTTGCAGAATGGGAGCCATTTCGGAGCGAGAGATTTGCCACCTTTGCCGTCGATGTCAGCCACTGGGAAACATCAGCAGCAGAAATTTTCCGGAATGAAAAAGAGCTGGAAGCGATTGCTTAGTCTTTTCTGATTTGTCACTGTCGCAGTTTAAGATTAAATGACGTACAGATTTTTTCTGTTCACCCACGACCCACACCTGCGTATAATTACCGTTTTTGACTCTGTTGTAGAGATACTGTACGTACCTACTGTTAATTGTACATGAGCAAAACAAGTGTAACCTACCGTATGCTTATATAACTGTTTATGGCATGAAAAGAATATTGATGCAGCAAAAAATAATCAAACAATCGAGAAAGATAAAGACAATCGCCTGAAAGAAAAAGAAAGCTTTCGGTATGACAAAAATTCTGCAGTTCACGGGCTTGATAGTACGTACATAATATTAACCTACAATGTATGAATGCCGCAAATACGGATTCCATGAAACGACCGTATGTGCAACATACTGTACATACCTACATACAGTACCTAACGTGTAACTTGGTCGCCGTGATCGGAAACGATATTTGGGTTCGGAAGAAGGTGTACTGAACCTATTCCCCCACCCTACCTAAATGTATGTACCTACCTACGTTCATTACGTACATACGGTACCATGAAATGCTTCATAAAACACTTTTTCTAACAGTAGTCCACACATAAAGCAGGTGCATCTTGCATTGTACATCGACAGGACCAGAATCATCTGTGTACGTACGTAAGGTACCCTCAGACTCGCGTTGGATAAGTTCTGTCTGGTGAGAACTGGACTACTGTAAGAAAAAGTGTTTTATCTGTCAGTAAGAACAAAATGTCACATGACAGAACAGGGTACATCACCGTGATATCTTCTGCTCGTCGCCGTGCTAGTACGTGGATGACGCATTTCTTCCGATCTGGCTCGGGCTCCCAATGGCGGCTGGAATGTTTTTTGAGGGTAGGCCAACTGGGACCGACCCCGTTCCACGCTGAGCTGCTGCTTGTTCTTGTCTGCAACATGCTTCTGTCTCGCTGAAAGAAAATAACGGTGCTCTGAACAGGGTTAATCAATCCAGCCGAAGGCCAGCATGGCCAGGGCCTTACCCTCAAACATTGCAAATAGTAAACCATTGGGAATAGCCACGCACGCCTGCTAAAGTTTTCGCTAGGAATTGAAATCATACCTTAGCGAAGAAAAAGGCGGGAATAAATTTTGGAACTGGGGTGCTGAAATTAACTACTTTCAGCACTTAGTTCCAAAATTTATTACCGCCTTTTCCTTCGCTAAAGCATTGATTTCACGAACTCCTAGCGAAAACGTTATCAGGCGTGCGTGACTTATTCCCAATAATGGTACACTACTGGAGGTTGGAGGTTTTGATTTTTTGATGAAGTGTTGGTTGATGCTGGAAAAACATCACCCAATCGCATAGAGGCGAATTTCATATTTAGGCTTAGGCTTAGGCTTAGGCTTAGCCCTACGTATGCACAAACGATAGTACCTTCAATAATGGCGGAGGAGGTTATGTCTGAGTGAACAGTGAACTTACAGTACCACCCAACCGCATAGAGTCGAATTTCATACTTAGGCTTAGGCTTAGGCTTAGCCCTACGTATGCACAAAAGATAGTAACTTCATAGTACATAGTATGTACAGCTGCTGTTTGAATGAAAGCAGAGCAACTGAAGGGGGAATGGCGAAAAGAGGCTGTCTGATTGAACAGTGAACCTACGTACAGTACCACCCAATCGCATAGAGTCGAATTTCGTATTTAGGCTTAGGCTTAGGCTTAGCCCTACGTATGCACAAAAGATAGTAACTTCAAAGTACATACTGTACAGCTGCTGCTTGAATGAAAGCAGAGGAAGAGCAACTGCAAGAGGAATGGCGTAGGAGGCTGCTTGAGCGAACACCGAGCGAACCTACAGTCACCAATTCATCCGTATTGTACGTATGTATGTACGTGTAGTGAATTATGCAATACGAGACGCATTTAAAAAATTGACAAATTTTTGGATTGGTGGTCAAAATTTGCCATAGTGTGCCTGTCCAGCTCCAAATTAATTCTTTTACCTATTGTGTAACTAACTAATTCAGATTCAGACACAACACTTATTTCTTACCCCTTTCCTTGTCCAGGTTCCATCGCTTGTCCACGCTTCTGTTGATTGTCGTTTCCTTGGTGCTCAGACCACCAATTATCTTCGGATTATGCCGCTTTGGCATTAATTGAAGGTTATTTATTATTACCGTTGGTAGCTACTATTATATTCGGTAAAAAAGGGTATGCTACAAGATCGTAACACGGAAAACCAACTACTGTGCAACTGACGCCAAGCTTGCAAATAGTAAACTTATCAAAAAAAAGTTTATCGACAGCAGCCGAGCTGGCTTTTCGTGCAAATATACAATGAAGCCAATAACGTATATGGTGCGACCTATTATTCTCTATCAAAAGAAGATTTCTCATCAATGCACGCGTTTATTCTGGCAGCACGCGTACGGTATTATTTAGTGACTTCCTATGTTGTACGGCGAAGAAAACCCTCAGTCGTTATTCATTCGGGTCGACCCAAGACGATTTTACACCTCTGTATTGTTATGGACCTACACAGCGGCCACGCCACTGTACAAAGTACGGCGCATCGCGCGTCCACTTAAGCCAAAGTACGGTCCACTTGTTTAGAAGGTGTCCATGCTTGCGCCGTACTTTGTAGTGTACATGTAGGTCCATCACAAACAGAGGTCTACAAATCGTCCTGGTCGACCCAAATAACGACTCGTGGAATACGCCAATAAAAAATATTTTTCAACACTGAATGTTGGACGATGGGTGATTGTAATTTCTTGCAGAAAGAGGCCTATCTCTAGTCACACATCACATCACATAATATTGCAAGGAAAATTATCCTTTGTAGGTAATTCCAGCTTTATCTGTGAAGCAGGTCTGGCACCCAGTGGTGGCCCAGTTGAGCGATCGGATTTATGCTGATCGTCGTGGCTGGTCGTCGTCATCTGTTCCTCAAAATCGGATTTGTTGTGGCGCGCACTCTTGCTGGCAAAAGCCTTTCGGTTCCTCTCCATTGTGTGACGATGAACCGCTATGAAATGGTGAAACCAGTCATGTTTTACACATAGATAGGGTACTATGGGGAAAATCCGGACACCTAAGCTTTTCTAAACTTTCCGCTGCAGCAAATGATGAGCATGGTGTGTACAGGGTGTCTCAGGTAGATCTCCCTAATGATCCAGCCTTATAACTTCCGTATTACAGTAGATATCAAGCTGAAATTTTGTCCCCAGAAACCCAAGAATGTATGCCAAATTTTGTGGCAAAATTTGAACCATATAGGTAAGTAGGGATGAAATTACGAGCTAGGGATGAAATTTCGAGCTTGCAAAGTTGCGACCCACCAACACATTTTGAAATGAGTACTGCCACTATTGACCTCGACAGCTCCTTGAGGTCTGTTATGGGTGGTAATCGCCTGTATTTTTGAATCCGTTGTGTCTTCTGGACTGTGATGACGTTCAGCCATTGTTGTTCCGCCATGTTGCCATGTTGGATCAGATGCTTGACCATGCTGAGCAGAAGATTCTAATCTCAAAACAGTGCTCAGTGCGGAAAATGATAAAACAGGGTCCAACATTTCAACGCTGTAATTTCATCCCTACTTGACCTATTTGGCTAAAATTTTGCCACGAATTTTGGCACATTCTTGGTTTTCTGGGGAGAAAATTTCAGCTTGATAATCTATTGTAATACGGAAGTTATAAGGCGGGATCTTTAGGGAGATCTACGTGAGACACCCTGTAGCATATTTGAAAGAGAAGAGTTCAAGGAATCAATTGGTGGTGGAATACTTTGTCTCACTCGGTCGTATGGTTGCTGAGATATACTAGGTGTCCGGGTTTACCCCCGTGTTTGGGTTTACCCCACAGTACCCGAACAACGGGTAGGGTACAGGAGTCAAGGGGTAAACGCCAGACATGGGAAAATACGGCCACCTAAAGATTCAGGGCGCTGCATGTGCATGCATACCAACAGTTTACACCTCGATCTTTGTCCATGTTCCAGGTTTTAGCCACCTTCTTGTTGATTGTTCGTTCCTTGGAGCAGACACCACCGACTATTTGCTTGGAACTGTTATACCCTCGCTTAGGCATCAGCGCAATATGTACATATGTAGTCGTAGTGTGTTTATTTACATTCCATTGGCAAAAACTTTTTTCATCACAAAAATACTGCACGAGTTGAGTTGAAGTTGCTTTACAAAAATATGCCCATCATCTTCACAGATGAGTAAAACAGGAACAAGAAACAAACCGCGATTTTTGTAAGAGCAAACAGTGGCCTTTTCTAAGAAATTGAATTCTACAGGTAGGCACAATAACAACACTAAAAATAATTACAGTAATGTAGCTGCAGTATCACAAGACTAAAATTTTGGTCTCCATGGTTCCTCCCCGCAGTCTGAGCAATTATTTCAGCCCCACAGCGAATGCCTATGCCAACACTACACTCTATCTTGTCCAGATGCATAATTCATCAACTGCCAAATTACTACTCAGTAGTTTTGGTGTGACAGTATCATTCAATACACATGAGAACTCTTCATGTATAGGTAGGCAGCAAGGCTGCTGTGAGCATGCGTAACACAGTAACACATACCGCGACAAAGCCGTTTCATTATGGTGCGCTTCAGAAGTGAACTCCGAATTCGGACTCGGAGCCCTGACTATGCTTCAACATGTAAAATCTCCGAGTTCGCACCGAACTCGCTCCGTTTTTCCAAACCGAGTTTGTAATTCGAAGACGTGTGAGTAACAGACGGTTCAAACAAAACGAAGTCTTTCCAAACTCGGAGCGAACTCGCTCGGAGCAAACTCGGAGCACGTCTGAAGCACACCATTGTTGACAACAAGTCGCTCAGCTGTTGTCGACAACAAACCGACACGACAACGCTGAGCGACTTGTTGTTGTCAACAATGACGGCTTGCCGCGGAATGTGTTAAAATTAAAGTACTATTGTACATGCACGGAATGTAACGAAGGCAGGGCCTATAATTCCACTCTGCGAGGCGAAAAGCCGCGTTCAACCAGCAAGTCGTTGCACTGTTTGCGGTTCAGTGGCGATAGGTCAATTCGCTATAAATATTTCATGCACATTTAAAGCTTATCTTCACTCAGACAATCCAAGATTTATTTGACCCATCAAAAAGATTTAAGCAGAAAACTGTGTTCCGTCCCGAAGCGAACGAAGGTAGAATTATGTTCATTACAGGGAACACAGTTTTCTGCTGATCTTTTTGATGGGTCAAACGTGGATACAACAGCTTAAATTGCAAACCTCAAGGTACCTCAAGCTCGTTATTGTGCTCATCCAAAACTACCAGCTCTGGAATCCTACCAGGGATTGCCACAAACTCTACATTATCACTGTAAAGAGAGGTGTACAGTACATGTGCACACTGTACAACAAGCAATGATGGCGGCATCAAAAAGTCTTATACCAGAAATATATAAGAATTAAGAATAGGCTTAGGGGGAATATGCATCTGGCGTGTTGAGGCAGAAGGAAGGACAGCGACCAAGTAGGTTCGTACATACGACTCGGTCGCATATGCGACGCGTCGTATATAGGACCGAAAATAAACGCAAAAGGTCGCATATACGACCGAAAAAGTAGGTCGTATATGCGACGCGTCATATATGCGACTTTGCGAGTCGTATATACGAGCAAAATGTTGTTCGTATGTATATACGACCCTCGGTCGTATATGCGACCCGCAAAGGTCGCATACACGACCGAGTCGTATATGCGAACCTACTTGGTCGTCCTTCCTTCTGCCTCAACACGCCAGATGTATATTCCCCCTGCCTAAGCCTATACTGATATATTTCTGGTCTTACTAATTTTTCAGGTCTTCTTTCACAAAAGCCTTCACCTGAGGCAGGCTATTCAAGCGTCATCCATTACAACTCTAGAAAAACGCGTGCATAGTTATAAAAAAGCAGGCATTGGGTACTGTGGGGTAAACCCGGCCACTTTTAAGCTTCTTTGAAATTGCTGCTTCGGCAAATGACACAGCCAATAGCTCATTTGAAAGAGATAAAAGTTCAAGGAATCGATTGATAGAATATTTGTCTCAATCGGTCCATTGGTTGCAGAGATACTGTAAAGCTTCGTGTATAACCCCCGGGGGGATAAAAATCGTTAGTCACCGATTCGAGGGGGGTTATACACGAGGGGGGTTATACACGAGGCCAAGCAAAATGTGCCAAATCATCACCAACATGCTTATTTTGCTTTATTTGAGCGTTTTACGCTTTTTAAAATTTTTGGTTTGGGGGGGGGGGGAATAAAATCATTAGTCACCAAATAGGGGGGTTATACACGAGGGGGGTTATATTCGAAGGGAGGTTATACACGAAGCTTTACAGTATGCTACCATGAAACTTAGGTGGCCGGATTTTCCCATGGCCGGGTTTTCCCCATATTACCCTACGTGTAAAACAATACCCAAGTTACACCCAACAAAGGCGCATCCAGGCATTTCCCATCAGGACGCTCAGGTACAATTTGTGTTACATTAAAGGCAAGGGGTCCCCTACACCGACTTTCGAATTTAAACTTCAAACCAATTTTATCATAAACTACATTTTTAACCGAGTCTTTTGCAAAAAACCGCTTTTCAAAATTCCTATCCATTCATGAGTTATTCGAAGATAAAAATCGATAAATTTCAGTATTGAAGCGGTCCTCGGGAACCACTACGGTAGTTAACTACGTAGTTAACTACCGTAGTGGTTCCCAAATCCGTCTTCAGTACTGAACTTGACTGAACTTTGCAAACCGACAACTCGTGAACGGATAGGAATTTTGAAAAGCGGTTTTTTGCAAAATACTCGGTTAAAAATGTAGTTTATGATAAAATTGGTTTGAACTTTAAATTCGAAAGTCGGTGTAGGGTAGAGATGCGACGATAGTGAATTTTTGCAGAAATCGATACCGATACCGATATCGATAGTTTTTCACCAAGCCAATTCGATACCGATACCGATACCGATAGTTACAATTTTTTCCAAATCGATACCGATACCGATACCGATAGTGTGGGTAAAAAATTATCGATTTTCGATAGCGATACCGATAGTTTTGTAGCACTATGTTTTGAAAAGCAATGGGCATTTATTTACTACGTAGGAGCAGGAATACACTTTTGGGTATGACTGTACTGACATAATAAATAAATAATTGAAGAGCAATGTCCATTTTAGTAAATAAATACCTACATAGTCAATGGTAGCGTAGGGTACTGTGGGCTGTGGGGTAAACCTGGCCATGTGGCAGACCCGACCACCTAATCTTCTTGAACTTGCTGTTTTCAGCAAATGAATAGCCAAATAGCTAAATTGAAATAGGATAGTTGAGGGAATCGATTGATATTTTCCCATGGCCGGGTTTACCCCATTGTACCCTACAACATGACACCTACTACGTATCTAGCACTAGTTGCCTTTGCATACTTCTGTAAGTCATGGATATGACTACAGTTACTGCAAAAACTAATTTATGCCACTACACCACAAACTTAGCGCCGAAATCGACGTGCCCTTGCTTCGCGCATGGCCAAATTTACTGTAGAAAAAATTACTATCGAAAATCGATATTTTTTACATGATTATTCGATACCGATACCGATATCGATACTAGGAGCAAGAAGAAAATTCGATACGATACCGATACCGATAGTACAAGGAAAGCAATTTTCGATACCGATATCAATACCGATAGTTCAAAAAATGCTCGATACTATCGATTTTCGATACCGATACCGATATATCGTCGCATCTCTAGTGTAGGGGACCCCTTGCCTTTAAACATGGTCCCGAAGCGAACGAAGACGCGTAACGAATAATGGTACGTTTCCTACGTAGTAAAAACGAAGACGACGACGCGCGCGTTGCGGTTCGCTTCGGGACCACGTTTAACTCCTCCCGGGATTCAAAGTCTCCGACGCAAACTGGTTGCGTTGCCAACCGACATATGGAGGAGTTGTGCAACCGTTGACAACCGACATATGGAGGAGTTGTGCAACCATTGACAATCGACATATGGTGGAGTTGTGCAACCGTTGACAACCGACATATGGAGGAGTTGTGCAACCGTTGACAACCGATATATGGAGGAGTTGTGCAACCGTTGACAACCGACATATGGAGGAGTTGTGCAACCGTTGACAACCGACATATGGAGGAGTTGTGCAACCGTTGACAACCGACATATGGAGGAGTTGTGCAACCATTGACAACCGACATATGGAGGAGTTGTGCAACCATTGACAACCGACATAAGGAGGAGTTGTGCAACCGTTGACAACCGACATATGGAGGAGTTGTGCAACCGTTGCCATGGTTACGCACTTTTCATATGTTGGTTGTCAATGGTTGCACAACTGCTACATGTTGGTTGTCAACGGTTGCACAACCAGTTGGCGTCGGAGACTTTGAATCCCGGGAGGAGTTAATGGAACACAAATTGTGCCTGAGCGTCTTGATGGGAAATGCCTGGATGAAGAAATAGCTATTATTCAGTTGTTTCAAATAGTGCCCTTTCAAAATGCTCGCTCGGGCTGTCCTTCCTTCCCCCGGCCGAAAACTGTGACGTCACAAAGAGGGTCAGAAAAGCGAAGGAGTTGGGCCGATGGCAAGCGGGCGTAAAACAGGGAGAGAGAGATCGTCTTGGGTTCCCTTTTGCCAAGTTTTCGCTGGTCCCTCTTTTCCTCCCCTATTTTCCTCCTAAGGGGAGCTCCATAAAGTACGTCACGCAGAAATAGGGGGGAGGGGGGGTCTGGCTGATGTGACGTTAGCGTGACGATGGTGGGGGGAGGGTCGACGCTAACGTGACGTCACGTCGAAATTCCAGCACCAAAAAATGGCAATCTTATTCAGTGCAGAGCATTCATCGGTGTCGGGGCATTACCTTGAATAATGTAGTAAATTTTTTTTAGGCTTTTCCAAGGAGCCCTAAACCAAGCGACTGTGTAGACAAAGTAACTTCAACAGCTATACATAGTACGTACATACGTACGTCATACATTGCATGCCCTATTCAATACTGAAACGTGACGTCACGCTACAGGGGGGGGGGGGGGGGTAAGGCTCAGCGTGACGTTAGCGTGACGAGGGGGGAGGGGGGGGTCTGGCGGAGGAATTTCAGCGTGACGTACTTTATGGAGCTCCCCTAAAAGCCGAGCAGCCAGCGGAGTTTCTTCGACCCCTGCCGGACGTCTTTTCTGCTGTCTTCTCTCGCCTAACCTCAGCGCGTGCATACTGCATAGTAGGGTAGTAGGTAGGTACATAGGTAGACATACACATACACAGTACGTACGCAATGTAACGGGCCAACTAAAATGTGTGTACGTATGTACATACATTAGATACATTTCTCACCACCACAGAACACAGAACAGAATCCGCTCTGCTGGTACGCAGCTCGTAGTTTCTACGCCCTCGTGTTTATTTCATTATTGTTTTTGCTTTGACCATCATGTCTGAAACTCCATCGACTTCAGCATTATCGATCATCACTACCCCCACATCAACGGAAACTCCAAGCTCAGCATCAGCCAGCAAGCGGAATGGCAAAAAGCACTGTTGCGTTCCGTACTGCACCAACAGTTATGCCAACAATCCGACTGTATCGCTGCATTGCTTTCCGAAAGACAGCAGGAGGCGGAATCAGTGGATAAAAGCTATCAAAAGAGGGCCAAATGATATCTGTTACGATAGTGCCGTGGTGTGTTCGGAACATTTTCATCCGACAGATTTATCCCGACCTTATGGCAGCGAAGGAAAACCGCGACTCGATAAGAACGCCGTCCCAATCCTCCTCCACCAGAACAGCCACAGCCACTCAGCGCCTCCCCGCCACCTGAATCTGAAGTCATCACAGTAGCCGCTTATCATGAGGATCTGGCTCGTATGCGGCAGTGCAGTGAGCAGCGTGTCAACGCCGTCACCATACAAAACAAGAAGCTGAAAGAAGAACTTAGCCGATTGAATGATGCACTGGAAGCGGAAAAGAGAAAGAACAGTGAACTACAACAGCAGCATCTCATAGTCGAGCAGAAAATGCTCAGCTTACGCTTTTGCTTTGAAAATCTATCGGCTCAGCCAGCGATGCTGAAGTATTATTGTGGCCTAAATATGCCGCAGTTTGAAGCATTAGTGTTCGACATTGGCGGCTTGGCGGCGATAAACGACTTGATTTCCCATCACTATCCGCAGAAGAAAGACAGCAGCCGTGGAAGAAAGCGCATTCTTCCCCCCGAGGATATTTTGTTGCTGTTTCTTACTCGAATGCGGCAAGGAATGGATGTGCTTGATTTGGCCTACCGCATGCAAGTGTCCCCCTCCACTGTCTCTCGCCACTTCGCTATGGTTGTCAACTTTCTCTATGTGCTCTTTCGGGAACGAGACATTTGGCCAAGTCAGCAGCAGGTGGATGAAAGGATGCCGCCCGTTTTCAAGAATGCCTACCCTGCCACCCCCGTCATCATTGACACTACTGGCATTATGACTGACTGTCCGTCCGACCCCTACTTGCAGCAACAGATGTACTACAGTCAGTACTATGCCGGACACTGTTTTAAGGGCCTTATTGGGATAACCCCCGCCGGCGCTGTCTGCTTCGTCTCCAAAATCTACACTGGCTATACGAGTGACAAGGATATTCTGCTGCACAGTGGACTGTTGGACAAGCTAGAATCAGGCGACGGACTTATGGCGGATCGAGGGTTTCAAGTGGCGGAAGAATGTGCTGCGCGAGGCATAAAACTGGACATTCCTCCTTCTTTGCCCACCGGAGGGGGTAACTTTTCCGAACAGGAAATAACAGAGACGCGTCGCATTGCCAGTGTACGTATTTATGTGGAGCACATGATGAGAAGATTGAAGGAATGGAAGATTTTTTCTCATTTGAACGCTTGTCAGGCTGCTGTAACTACTCAACTGTTTGGTGTTGCTATGTACTTGCAGCTTTTTAAAAAGCCTTTGGTGCCATCTAATGATGAGCTTGAGAGTAGGTTAGAGGATGTTTTGGATACTGTTGATGAATGGGCAGTCGCGGAAGATATGTAAAGATAAGGATTGATAGAGTCATGGCGCGAGTTCACGCTTTGTTTGTTACATATTTGTTCTCGTACATATACCTATGGTGTATGTCTCATTCACGGTCATGGGTCATAATCCCAGACTCGTTACCTGGCGACAAAACCTCAATGTACAAAACCTGGGATGCCATTACCTAGGACATGTCCAAACCCCAGAACATTTGCCGTCGTCCTCGTTTGTGCGACAACCTCAGCGCAAGGCGCATCCTCAGACCCTCGCAGACCTCAGAAGCGTTTAACACGTAATGATGCTAGTTTGATGCGAATTTCATTACCATCGCAGATACAGTCATGCATAGCGTAGGTGCACAGCGACATCAGGACGAGTGAATATTGGGGAAGAAGTTTTACCAAAGTCGCACTGGAGGAACTTCAGTAGTTTTGATGACTTCAAGCTCGCCTGATTTTAAGACTTCTGGATACGCCACCGTCCCTGTCACTCCATCTCGACGCGACATGCTGAAGGGTAGGTCAATGGATGCTAGGTCAATGAATACACTAGGGGATTGCGTTTCATCGTATTGCCTGGTTCATTCTTTCCTGGTTTCCCACACTTCCTATGTAGAGTACGTACCAAACATTACTTTTATTGGGTAAATTTTTTTACCAGCTATGGCGGCTACTGTTCCACCGGGCGCAAAATCGTTCAGAAATTTGCTACCACAACACTACAGCACAGAATGTTCGAGTTGATCGCTTTTCGCTTGAGCACCTTGAGACATGGTGTAAAAAAGATAGGCCAGCCGTTGACCACAGACCTACTAGGATCACACAAACTTGCTGAAGGGACACCGGCTATTTATCTCTGGCTTTTGCGAGCGGCGGCAGAGTAAGCTACTCGACTTTGTCATGAAATGCAAGAGTGATTGAAAGTACTGACTGTACCGTTCTGTCCATCAGCTTGGGAAAAAACGAAGACGGTCTGCGCGATTTCTATGTACGATATTTAGTGTGCGAGTATATGAGTGACAATGTGAAGACGGTCTGCCATTGTTTTTGGATGAGAGAAGGTATAAATAAAAGCTGATAAAAGTTTGCTAGCGAGAAGTGATAAAAAAACCGACGAAATAAGCGAAAATACATTCATTGCCAACACACAAAGTATGTACGTATGTATGTATGTACGTACGTAAGGCGCAAGCAGTAGCGAAACATACGGGCTGACCTTAGTAGCTGAGGGAACGCAGCCTCAGGCCCGCTACAGACGTCTCCGAGTTTGCTCCGAGCGGTCGCTCCAGTCTCTCCGATTCGGAGCGATTCGGAGCCTCGCTGTTCACACGACCTTTCCCTCCGTACAACTCGGCGAGTTTTTTCTGTCATTCACACGTAGATATTTTTGCAGCAATAAACACGGCCGCTCTTTCGTCGCATCAGTTTTATTCCTTTCTGCCACGCGCCGCGTCGTAAATTTCTCTCACCTAAACAAGGACTCCTATCTCGCTCCTATCTTTTCGACTTAGGTGTTCACGGCTCCTCGTCCTTCCTCCGAGCTCCGATGCTTCGAGAGGCTCCGATTCGGAGAAACTTGGTTTCACGTCTCCGAGTTTGAAACTCGGCTGTTCCACGCACGTTTGGCACGGACGAGTTCGGAGCGCTCGGTGATTTACGTGTTGAAGCATAGTCGGGCTCCGATTCGGAGCGATTCGGAGTTCACGTCTGTGGCGCCAGTCTCTCTTTCTCCTTCCTTACGTCACGCGGTCACTCAAACAGCGCCCTATTTTCCGAGCGAAGGGAGGGAGCGAGATTTTGAAAGGGCCCTATTCAACTTACTTCAATCTTCGCTCATGGCACATTTCCACTTCGCTCCATCCCCCAGCTTCTTCCGTCTCATCTTCATCTCCACGCACCACCAGTAGTAGCCAATAGAATCCAGTGGAGAGTAGCAGTATTTCGTCCCACCACTCATCTTTCTGTACACAGAAAGAGAACGCACTCAAATCTGAAAAAAAATGGAAAAGATTTTCCCCCTTTTGCACAAAAAGTAATCCCATGGAATAAAGGGCTAGCTTGTTGCAATTATTCTCAACCAATAGCATACCTGTTTTACGAAACAGGCAGAATAGAACTGTATCATAAAATATTATCGAAACGGAATTTTGTCGCAGAAAACTGCAGCAATCAGTTATAGGTGTACTGTCGCTAACAAGTTCGGCTGGCACATCCAATCAATGAAAAGTACACGTGTACAAAACGTAAAATCAAACAAAACCTGTCCTCCGCTTTGTTGTTTGTTGTGCGGTGCGTGCACCGTGCACCATGGACACCTTGAAAGTAAAGCAAGTATAAACATCTAGAAGTCCTTGACCGTACCAAATTGCGCAGCGATGCGACATTTATTTCGGTAATTAATATTTTACGCCCCGACGCCCCCACGCCCCCGCCCCGACGCCCCAGTACTAGGTAATAAGCATTCGACGCCACTGACGCCATCGCGCCCTGCGCCATCTATGGCAGATCTAACCGCGCAATAAATTGATAATGCCAAGGAGCTATAAGTGCAGGAGGTCCACTCGCAGCAGATTCTTGGTGTTGGGACGCGGTTCAGTTTTGAGTTCTGGGTTTTGGGTTTTTTTGCCTCCTGCCAAGGAGCTATAAGTAGAGACGACACTCCCCCAAATATCGGGCGGAGGCAGTGTCCGGGTGTCGCATGATTTAGCTTCCGGTTTTCTAGGTCCGCGGCATCCATAGAGGCTAATCAGTCAAACTCTAATCACATATGCCCCAACTTCTTCGATCTTTTCAGGTGGGGTCCTTAACCCATCCCCAACTGGTATGGCCGAAAATGCCATATTTCGCTTTTTGGCAAAAGTAGCATTTGCAGGCCTGGGTGCACCGCACAGAGCCAGCCAAATGCTGTCCTCATTCCACCACCAGGGTCCAGCTTCGCACTGGTGGTGTTAACTCCTCCCCCCCATCGCAACCTAGAAATTATGAAAACTGCCTTTTTAGATCCATTCTACCCAATATGCTACTCCAGTAAAGTCAGCAGAGAAAATTAAGTACACTACCATAGTTTTATGTGTAGATTTCAAAAATGAAAGTGGTTCTTCCATTTTCCCACGTTTAAGGCCTGATAACCCGATTTTTCATGTGTTTTGGAATGGAAAATCACTAAAGCAATTTTTTGAAAATCAGGTATTCTGCCTATTTTATGCGTAAATTTCAAATGCCTTAATTTTTAATTCTTCCACTTTTAGGCCTAATATACCCGATTTTTTACTTGACTGATCATAAAATTTGCCTAAAATCGGGCATATTAGGCCTTAAAGTGGAAGAATTTAAAAATTAAGGTCATTTTTGAATTTACGCATAAATTAGGTCAGGATACCTGATTTTTCAAAAATTGCTTTTAATGACTTTTCCATTCCAAACACATGAAAAATCGGGTTTATCAGGCCTTAACGTGGAAAATGCAAAAACCATTTTCATTTTTGAAATCTACGCATAAACTATGGTAGTGTACTTTAATTTTCTCTGCTTGACTTTACTAGAGTAGCATATTTGGGTAGAAATGCATCTAAAAAGGCAGTTTTTCATCAATTTCTCAGGTTGCCAGATGGGTGGGGAAGGAGTTAACACCACAGTGCGAAGCTTGGCCCTTGGTGGTGGAATTTGAGAGGCAGCTTTGGCTGGCTCTGTGCATGTTGCATCGAGGCCTGCAAAATCCCCACTTTTGCCAACGCTAAAAATGGCCATTTTCGGCCATCCATTTGGGAATGGGTTACGCGACCCCCAATTGAAAAAGCGAAGAAATTGGTTTATATATTTTGCTTCACTTCATTTAGCCTCTGTGGCTGCCAAGGACCTGAGAAACGGATTCCCTCTGGTATGTCTCCTGTCTTTACCTCCTTGGTAACCCCACTCGAAGTTTAGTTCTGCATTTGATGGCGTCACGCCACTATAGGTGGCGTCGATGGCGTCAGTGGCGTCGAATGCTTATTCACCTAGTACTGCGTCGGCGGGCGTCGGGCGTATTTTTCCGTTGTCGCTCGCTGCGCATTTGGTCCGGATTCTGTGTTCTCTTTACTTTCGGTTCCCTGGTGCACGTCCACGCACCGCACACCCAGCGGGGCGTTTTTTTTTTTACGTTTTGTACACGTGTACTTTTCATATTGATGTGCCGCCACTTTTACCATACACCTATAACTGATTGCTGCAGTTTTCTGCGACAAAATTCCGTTTCGATAATATTTTATGATACAGTTCTATTCTGCCTGTTTCGTAAAACAGGTATGCTATTGGTTGAGAATAATTGCAACAAGCTAGCCCTTTATTCCATGGGATTACTTTTTGTGCAAAAGGGGGAAAATCTTTTCCATTTTTTTTCAGATTTGAGTGCGTTCTCTTTCTGTTCTGATCACACAGAAAGATGAAGTGGTGGGATCGCCACAATACTGTCCTACTCTCCACTGTGATTCTATTGGCTACTACTGTGTGGTTGACCAGTGGAGATGAAGATGAGACGGAAGATGAAGCTGGGGGATGGAGCGATAGTGGAAATGCTGCCATTCGAGCGAAGATTGAAGTAAGTTGAATAGGGCCCTTTCAAAATTCTCGCTCCCTCCCTTCGCTCGGAAAATAGGGCGCTGTTTGAGTGACCGCGTGACGTCACAAGGAAGGTAGAAAGAGAGACTGGCCCGCCACAGACGTGAACTCCGAATTCGCTCCGAATTCGGAGCCCTGACTATGCTTCAACACGTAAATTCACCGAGTTCGCTCCGAACTCGCTCCGTGTTTCCAAACGTGCGTGTGAACAGCCGAGTTTCAAACTCGGAGACGTGTGAACCACCAAGTTTCCTCCGAATTCGGAGCCTTCTCGAAGCCATCTCGGAGCCTTCTCGGAGGAATCTCGGAGCGTTTTAGGAGCCGTGAACACCTAAGTCGAAAAGTATAGGAGCGAGTATAGGAGTCCTTGTTTAGGTGAGAGAAATTTACGACGCGGCGCGTGGCACCGCAAAGGAATAAAATCTGCATGCGACCGAAAGAGCGCGCCGTGTTTTATTGCTGCAAAAATATCTACGTGTGAATGACAGAAAAAACTCGCCGAGTTTGTACGGAGGGAAAATGGTTACGTGTGAACAGCCGAATTAGGCTCCGAATTCGCTCCGAATTCGGAGAGATCTCGGAGCGAACTCGCTCGGAGCAAACTCGGAGCACGTCTGTAGCGGGCCACTGAGGCTGCGTTCCCTCAGCTACTAAGGTCAGCCCGTATGTTTCGCTACTGCTTGCGCCTTACGTACGTACATACATACATACGTACATACTTTGTGTGTTGGCAATGAATGTATTTTCGCTTATTTCGTCGGTTTTTTTATCACTTCTCGCTAGCAAACTTTTATCAGCTTTTATTTATACCTTCTCTCATCCAAAAACAATGGCAGACCGTTCTTCACATTGTCACTCATATACTCGCACACTAAATATCGTACATAGAAATCGCGCAGCACCGTCTTCGTTTTTTCCCAAGCTGATGGACAGAACGGTACAGTCAGTACTTTCAATCACTCTTGCATTTCATGACAAAGTCGCAGTAGCTTACTCTGCCGCCGCTCGCAAAAGCCAGAGATAAATAGCCGGTGTCCCTTCAGCAAGTTTGTGTGATCACTAGTAGGTCTGTGGTCAACGGCTGGCCTATCTTTTTTACACCATGTCTCAAGGTGCTCAAGCGAAAAGCGATCAAGCTTCGAACATTCTGTGCTGTAGTGTTGTGGTAGCAAATTTCTGAACGATTTTGCGCCCGGTGGAACAGTAGCCGCCATAGCTGGTAAAAAAATTTACCCAATAAAAGTAATGTTTGGTACGTACTCTACATAGGAAGTGTGGGAAACCAGGCAAACGCAACTGAACCAGGCAATACGATGAAATCGCAATCACCCTAGTGTATTCATTGACCTAGCATCCATTGACCTACCCTTCAGCATGATTCGTCGTTCGAGGCCCCATGTTGTTGTAGTGGCTCCACAGTGGCAACACGGTGGGCGTCATCCAGAAGTCTTAAAATTCAGGCGAGCTTTGAAGTCATCAAAACTACTGAAGTCTCCTCCAGCTGCCGCCATCATTTGGTAAAACTTTCTTCCCCAATAATTCACTCGTTCCCTGCATGCTCGCTGTCTGCACCTACGCTATGCATGACTGTATCTGACGATGGCTAATGCAAATTTCGTTTCATCAAACTTAGCCCATTCATTTTACGTGCTTTAAACGCCTTTCTGAGGTTCTGACGCAGGGTTCTGAGGTATTGACCACGCCTTGTCCCGCTGAGGTTTTGTCGCACAAATCTGAGGTTACGACGCCCCCGCAAAATGATTTCTGGGGTTTGGACATGTCCTAGGTAATGACGCACTATTCCCAGGTTTTGTCACATTGAGGTTTTGTCACCCAGGTAATGACGCAGTCTGGGATTATGACCCATGACCGTGAATGAGACCATACACCATAGGTATATGTACGAGAACAAATATGTAACAAACAAAGCGTGAACTCGCGCCATTGCACTCTATCAATCCTTATCTTTACATATCTTCCGCGACTGCCCATTCATCAACAGTATCCAAAACATCCTCTAACCTACTCTCAAGCTCATCATTAGATGGCACCAAAGGCTTTTTAAAAAGCTGCAAGTACATAGCAACACCAAACAGTTGAGTAGTTACAGCAGCCTGACAAGCGTTCAAATGAGAAAAAATCTTCCATTCCTTCAATCTTCTCATCATGTGCTCCACATAAATACGTACACTGGCAATGCGACGCGTCTCTGTTATTTCCTGTTCGGAAAAGTTACCCCCTCCGGTGGGCAAAGAAGGAGGAATGTCCAGTTTTATGCCTCGCGCAGCACATTCTTCCGCCACTTGAAACCCTCGATCCGCCATAAGTCCGTCGCCTGATTCTAGCTTGTCCAACAGTCCACTGTGCAGCAGAATATCCTTGTCACTCGTATAGCCAGTGTAGATTTTGGAGACGAAGCAGACAGCGCCGGCGGGGGTTATCCCAATAAGGCCCTTAAAACAGTGTCCGGCATAGTACTGACTGTACATCTGTTGCTGCAAGTAGGGGTCGGACGGACAGTCAGTCATAATGCCAGTAGTGTCAATGATGACGGGGGTGGCAGGGTAGGCATTCTTGAAAACGGGCGGCATCCTTTCATCCACCTGCTGCTGACTTGGCCAAATGTCTCGTTCCCGAAAGAGCACGTAGAGAAAGTTGACAACCATAGCGAAGTGGCGAGAGACAGTGGAGGGGGACACTTGCATGCGGTAGGCCAAATCAAGCACATCCATTCCTTGCCGCATTCGAGTAAGAAACAGCAACAAAATATCCTCGGGGGGAAGAATGCGCTTTCTTCCACGGCTGCTGTCTTTCTTCTGCGGATAGTGATGGGAAATCAAGTCGTTTATCGCCGCCAAGCCGCCAATGTCGAACACTAATGCTTCAAACTGCGGCATATTTAGGCCACAATAATACTTCAGCATCGCTGGCTGAGCCGATAGATTTTCAAAGCAAAAGCGTAAGCTGAGCATTTTCTGCTCGACTATGAGATGCTGCTGTTGTAGTTCACTGTTCTTTCTCTTTTCCGCTTCCAGTGCATCATTCAATCGGCTAAGTTCTTCTTTCAGCTTCTTGTTTTGTATGGTGACGGCGTTGACACGCTGCTCACTGCACTGCCGCATACGAGCCAGATCCTCATGATAAGCGGCTACTGTGATGACTTCAGATTCAGGTGGCGGGGAGGCGCTGAGTGGCTGTGGCTGTTCTGGTGGAGGAGGATTGGGACGGCGTTCTTATCGAGTCGCGGTTTTCCTTCGCTGCCATAAGGTCGGGATAAATCTGTCGGATGAAAATGTTCCGAACACACCACGGCACTATTGTAACAGATATCATTTGGCCCTCTTTTGATAGCTTTTATCCACTGATTCCGCCTCCTGCTGTCTTTCGGAAAGCAATGCAGCGATACAGTCGGATTGTTGGCATAACTGTTGGTGCAGTACGGAACGCAACAGTGCTTTTTGCCATTCCGCTTGCTGGCTGATGCTGAGCTTGGAGTTTCCGTTGATGTGGGGGTAGTGATGATCGATAATGCTGAAGTCGATGGAGTTTCAGACATGATGGTCAAAGCAAAAACAATAATGAAATAAACACGAGGGCGTAGAAACTACGAGCTGCGTACCAGCAGAGCGGATTCTGTTCTGTGTTCTGTGGTGGTGAGAAATGTATCTAATGTATGTACATACGTACACACATTTTAGTTGGCCCGTTACATTGCGTACGTACTGTGTATGTGTATGTCTACCTATGTACCTACCTACTACCCTACTATGCAGTATGCACGCGCTGAGGTTAGGCGAGAGAAGACAGCAGAAAAGACGTCCGGCAGGGGTCGAAGAAACTCCGCTGGCTGCTCGGCTTTTAGGAGGAAAATAGGGGAGGAAAAGAGGGACCAGCGAAAACTTGGCAAAAGGGAACCCAAGACGATCTCTCTCTCCCTGTTTTACGCCCGCTTGCCATCGGCCCAACTCCTTCGCTTTTCTGACCCTCTTTGTGACGTCACAGTTTTCGGCCGGGGGAAGGAAGGACAGCCCGAGTGAGCATTTTGAAAGGGCACTATTTGAAACAACTGAATAATAGCTATTTCTTCATCCAGGCATTTCCCATCAAGACGCTCAGGCACAATTTGTGTTCCATTAACTCCTCCCGGGATTCAAAGTCTCCGACGCCAACTGGTTGTGCAACCGTTGACAACCAACATGTAGCAGTTGTGCAACCATTGACAACCAACATATGAAAAGTGCGTAACCATGGCAACGGTTGCACAACTCCTCCATATGTCGGTTGTCAACGGTTGCACAACTCCTCCTTATGTCGGTTGTCAATGGTTGCACAACTCCTCCATATGTCGGTTGTCAATGGTTGCACAACTCCTCCATATGTCGGTTGTCAACGGTTGCACAACTCCTCCATATGTCGGTTGTCAACGGTTGCACAACTCCTCCATATGTCGGTTGTCAACGGTTGCACAACTCCTCCATATATCGGTTGTCAATGGTTGCACAACTCCTCCATATGTCGGTTGTCAACGGTTGCACAACTCCACCATATGTCGATTGTCAATGGTTGCACAACTCCTCCATATGTCGGTTGTCAACGGTTGCACAACTCCTCCATATGTCGGTTGGCAACGCAACCAGTTTGCGTCGGAGACTTTGAATCCCGGGAGGAGTTAAACGTGGTCCCGAAGCGAACCGCAACGCGCGCGTCGTCGTCTTCGTTTTTACTACGTAGGAAACGTACCATTATTCGTTACGCGTCTTCGTTCGCTTCGGGACCATGTTTAAAGGCAAGGGGTCCCCTACGGCCTACACCGACTTTCGAATTTAAAGTTCAAACCAATTTTATCATAAACTACATTTTTAACCGAGTATTTTGCAAAAAACCGCTTTTCAAAATTCCTATCCGTTCACGAGTTGTCGGTTTGCAAAGTTCAGTCAAGTTCAGTACTGAAGACGGATTTGGGAACCACTACGGTAGTTAACTACGTAGTTAACTACCGTAGTGGTTCCCGAGGACCGCTTCAATACTGAAATTTATCGATTTTTATCTTCGAATAACTCATGAATGGATAGGAATTTTGAAAAGCGGTGTTTTGCAAAAGACTCGTTTAAAAATGTAGTTTATGATAAAATTGGTTTGAAGTTTAAATTCGAAAGTCGGTGTAGGGGACCCCTTGCCTTTAATGTAACACAAATTGTACCTGAGCGTCCTGATGGGAAATGCCTGGATGCGCCTTTGTTGGGTGTAACTTGGGTATTGTTTTACACGTAGGGTAATATGGGGAAAACCCGGCCATGGGAAAATCCGGCCACCTAAGTTTCATGGTAGCATACTGTAAAGCTTCGTGTATAACCTCCCTTCGAATATAACCCCCCTCGTGTATAACCCCCCTATTTGGTGACTAATGATTTTATTCCCCCCCCTAACCAAAATTTTTAAAACGCGTAAAACGCTCAAATAAAGCAAAATAAGCATGTTGGTGATGATTTGGCACATTTTGCTTGGCCTCGTGTATAACCCCCCTCGTGTATAACCCCCCTCGAATCGGTGACTAACGATTTTTATCCCCCCGGGGGTTATACACGAAGCTTTACAGTATCTCTGCAACCAATGGACCGATTGAGACAAATATTCTATCAATCGATTCCTTGAACTTTTATCTCTTTCAAATGAGCTATTGGCTGTGTCATTTGCCGAAGCAGCAATTTCAAAGAAGCTTAAAAGTGGCCGGGTTTACCCCACAGTACCCAATGCCTGCTTTTTTATAACTATGCACGCGTTTTTCTAGAGTTGTAATGGATGACGCTTGAATAGCCTGCCTCAGGTGAAGGCTTTTGTGAAAGAAGACCTGAAAAATTAGTAAGACCAGAAATATATCAGTATAGGCTTAGGCAGGGGGAATATACATCTGGCGTGTTGAGGCAGAAGGAAGGACGACCAAGTAGGTTCGCATATACGACTCGGTCGTGTATGCGACCTTTGCGGGTCGCATATACGACCGAGGGTCGTATATACATACGAACAACATTTTGCTCGTATATACGACTCGCAAAGTCGCATATATGACGCGTCGCATATACGACCTACTTTTTCGGTCGTATATGCGACCTTTTGCGTTTATTTTCGGTCCTATATACGACGCGTCGCATATGCGACCGAGTCGTATGTACGAACCTACTTGGTCGCTGTCCTTCCTTCTGCCTCAACACGCCAGATGCATATTCCCCCTAAGCCTATTCTTAATTCTTATATATTTCTGGTATAAGACTTTTTGATGCCGCCATCATTGCTTGTTGTACAGTGTGCACATGTACTGTACACCTCTCTTTACAGTGATAATGTAGAGTTTGTGGCAATCCCTGGTAGGATTCCAGAGCTGGTAGTTTTGGATGAGCACAATAACGAGCTTGAGGTACCTTGAGGTTTGCAATTTAAGCTGTTGTATCCACGTTTGACCCATCAAAAAGATCAGCAGAAAACTGTGTTCCCTGTAATGAACATAATTCTACCTTCGTTCGCTTCGGGACGGAACACAGTTTTCTGCTTAAATCTTTTTGATGGGTCAAATAAATCTTGGATTGTCTGAGTGAAGATAAGCTTTAAATGTGCATGAAATATTTATAGCGAATTGACCTATCGCCACTGAACCGCAAACAGTGCAACGACTTGCTGGTTGAACGCGGCTTTTCGCCTCGCAGAGTGGAATTATAGGCCCTGCCTTCGTTACATTCCGTGCATGTACAATAGTACTTTAATTTTAACACATTCCGCGGCAAGCCGTCATTGTTGACAACAACAAGTCGCTCAGCGTTGTCGTGTCGGTTTGTTGTCGACAACAGCTGAGCGACTTGTTGTCAACAATGGTGTGCTTCAGACGTGCTCCGAGTTTGCTCCGAGCGAGTTCGCTCCGAGTTTGGAAAGACTTCGTTTTGTTTGAACCGTCTGTTACTCACACGTCTTCGAATTACAAACTCGGTTTGGAAAAACGGAGCGAGTTCGGTGCGAACTCGGAGATTTTACATGTTGAAGCATAGTCAGGGCTCCGAGTCCGAATTCGGAGTTCACTTCTGAAGCGCACCATAATGAAACGGCTTTGTCGCGGTATGTGTTACTGTGTTACGCATGCTCACAGCAGCCTTGCTGCCTACCTATACATGAAGAGTTCTCATGTGTATTGAATGATACTGTCACACCAAAACTACTGAGTAGTAATTTGGCAGTTGATGAATTATGCATCTGGACAAGATAGAGTGTAGTGTTGGCATAGGCATTCGCTGTGGGGCTGAAATAATTGCTCAGACTGCGGGGAGGAACCATGGAGACCAAAATTTTAGTCTTGTGATACTGCAGCTACATTACTGTAATTATTTTTAGTGTTGTTATTGTGCCTACCTGTAGAATTCAATTTCTTAGAAAAGGCCACTGTTTGCTCTTACAAAAATCGCGGTTTGTTTCTTGTTCCTGTTTTACTCATCTGTGAAGATGATGGGCATATTTTTGTAAAGCAACTTCAACTCAACTCGTGCAGTATTTTTGTAATGAAAAAAGTTTTTGCCAATGGAATGTAAATAAACACACTACGACTACATATGTACATATTGCGCTGATGCCTAAGCGAGGGTATAACAGTTCCAAGCAAATAGTCGGTGGTGTCTGCTCCAAGGAACGAACAATCAACAAGAAGGTGGCTAAAACCTGGAACATGGACAAAGATCGAGGTGTAAACTGTTGGTATGCATGCACATGCAGCGCCCTGAATCTTTAGGTGGCCGTATTTTCCCATGTCTGGCGTTTACCCCTTGACTCCTGTACCCTACCCGTTGTTCGGGTACTGTGGGGTAAACCCAAACACGGGGGTAAACCCGGACACCTAGTATATCTCAGCAACCATACGACCGAGTGAGACAAAGTATTCCACCACCAATTGATTCCTTGAACTCTTCTCTTTCAAATAAGCTACCATGCTCATCATTTGCTGCAGCGGAAAGTTTAGAAAAGCTTAGGTGTCCGGATTTACCCCATAGTACCCTATCTATGTGTAAAACATGACTGATGTCACCATTTTAAAGCGGTTCATCGTCACACAATGGAGAGGAACCGAAAGGCTTTTGCCAGCAAGAGTGCGCGCCACAACAAATCCGATTTTGAGGAACAGATGACGACGACCAGCCACGACGATCAGCATAAATCCGATCGCTCAACTGGGCCACCACTGGGTGCCAGACAGGGTTGCCTATCATTATCAAAATTATCATATCATAATTGCTAACTTGACCATTTTGAATTTTAATAATCATATTATGTTATATTAAAATTAAACAGGGTGTGCTATTATCATATTATTTTATATTAAAATTAAAAGCGCTAATTTTAATAGAAAAAAATTATCAAAATTAAGTTTGATAGTACAGTAATTTCGCGCTAATTCACTTGAGAAAGGTGAAAACTGCAGAAATTTTGTGCTGTACACACTTGCATCTGAGAGCAATAATGGTGCTTGAAACAACCTAAATTGAAATGTTTGATGCCTCACCGATGCTATTTAGGCCCATGTTTACACAATTCTGTTCCTTATGGATTCATAAAAATTCGTTTTCATACATCAAAATTATCAATATATCAAATTAAATTAAAGGTCTAATCACTATATCATATTATATTATATTAAAATTAAATTGAGGGTCTTTATATCATATCATATTATATTAAAATTAAAATTTAATTTTGATAGGCAACCCTGGTGCCAGACCTGCTTCACAGATAAAGCTGGAATTACCTACAAAGGATAATTTTCCTTGCAATATTATGTGATGTGATGTGTGACTAGAGATAGGCCTCTTTCTGCAAGAAATTACAATCACCCATCGTCCAACATTCAGTGTTGAAAAATATTTTTTATTGGCGTATTCCACGAGTCGTTATTTGGGTCGACCAGGACGATTTGTAGACCTCTGTTTGTGATGGACCTACATGTACACTACAAAGTACGGCGCAAGCATGGACACCTTCTAAACAAGTGGACCGTACTTTGGCTTAAGTGGACGCGCGATGCGCCGTACTTTGTACAGTGGCGTGGCCGCTGTGTAGGTCCATAACAATACAGAGGTGTAAAATCGTCTTGGGTCGACCCGAATGAATAACGACTGAGGGTTTTCTTCGCCGTACAACATAGGAAGTCACTAAATAATACCGTACGCGTGCTGCCAGAATAAACGTGGGCTTTAGTGCAGTTAAATTGAGCCCTATGTACTTCGTTTCGCTCTCGTTGTGTGGTGCTGCGGTTTCGCAGCTTGCTTATTGGTCGGCGTATCGCCTTGGAGGCGTGACCGTAGCGCTAAGCGCGCTAGTCTTGTTAGCGTTGCGTGTTTCTTTACCATTCTGGTGCTTTCCTACTGGTCCAAGTCAGTTCGTTTATTCTGTGTTTTGGTCTGTTCTCGTATGTCCACTACTCTATTTGTTGTTATTTCCCTTGGGTTATGTAGCCTGGTGAGCTACACAAGTGCAGCTCAGTTTATTCCCCGCTTCTCTAAAAGACCAAGACGATTTTCAAAGATCAGATTTTGAGTTTTCCAGTCCCGTCGTCCCACGGTCGGATCACGCCACCCTGTACATCCCGCCTGTAACTGATGCTGATGAAGAGATCCAGATATGGACCTGTGACTCACCTAGTCGGCTTCTACATCCCAACGGCTCAGCTGGACGTTTGGCTAGGTCGGAGCCTCAACTTTACACAAGTCCTGTTGTCCCATGGTTGGAATACGCAGGTTCTTCTCCCGAGTACTGCACTCCGTATCTCCCGCTTATGACTGATGCTGATGAAGAGATCCAGATATGGACCTGTGACTCCTCAAGTCGGCTTTCGTCCCAACAGCTCAGCTGGAAGTTTAGCTAGGTTCGAGCCTCTGGAACTTTACACAAGGTAAATCTGTATTGTACAAGCCAGTACGTTTTTTGTGTGTTATCCACTGTACCCTGAGAGACGGCTCCGTATAGCTTAGTTTTGCCTTAGAAATAATGGTTCCTAAAAGAATAGAATAGACACCGTAACAGACAGTGCACGTTTCTGTGTTTTCGTTTGTCGCGAATGTCAATGCGTCCCGTAAGAGGTCAAACGCATGTGCAGTTTATTGGACAGGGAGCAGGGCTCCGCCAAGATCTTTTCAGTCCTCTGTTCCGTTATTATTGGCCATATCATGTACCCGTCTTTGCATGTCATGTTCGCAACGCGTTTTCTGCCTTGTTTTAGTGTCCTATTTCGGCCCGTGCAGTGCACAAATATATCGTTTGTGGCCTAGCCCGCCATATGGCCACTTCGTGCAGCCGCTTCTACCCGGTGTTTTTTGGGCGGCTTAGTCTGTCGGTCAAAAACTTTTTCACAGCTTGCCAGCTTCATTAATTCTGGCCCAGACTTGGGTTTGGGCGCTCTCCTATCTTGGAGTGGCAATCGTCTAAGCTATAAATAATCCAGGCATATATTCTGTCGGTTCTTTCAGCTGCCCCCAACCAACAACTGCTCTCTTTTCAGCCACAGGTGCGGGCCGCTTACACTCAGCTACGTCGCCCACCAGACTCTCATTCTATCTGGCCACCATAAATCAACTTTAGGCCTCCCGGTTCAACAGCTGCAATTCCTCACTTCGTCTCATTCCAGATCAAAGCTCAAGCCGCCGCTTTCTTACAGCCCACCCATCCCGCTCTCATTCTCTCCCATAAGCTAAACGGGGCATACCAACATAGCCAGGGGGCCGTCCCTATCGCCTACAACTGTAGCCCACTCCTTTGTCCCACGCATTTATGCTGCATCACTTTTTGCAACATATCTCTCAGCACAGCCTTTGATACAGTTTTAATTCTAATAAACACAAAACCCTGTCTGCTTGTCTCAATTTAATTGCATTTAAGCAAACTTTGTGGCGAAACGAAGTGTAGCGACAAAGTGGGCTTTAGTGCAGTTAAATTGAGCCCTATGTACTTCGTTTCGCTCTCGTTGTGTGGTGCTGCGGTTTCGCAGCTTGCTTATTGGTCGGCGTATCGCCTTGGAGGCGTGACCGTAGCGCTAAGCGCGCTAGTCTTGTTAGCGTTGCGTGTTTCTTTACCATTCTGGTGCTTTCCTACTGGTCCAAGTCAGTTCGTTTATTCTGTGTTTTGGTCTGTTCTCGTATGTCCACTACTCTATTTGTTGTTATTTCCCTTGGGTTATGTAGCCTGGTGAGCTACACAAGTGCAGCTCAGTTTCCCTCCCTCCCACCCCTTCTTGGTTATGCATTGCTTTGTTTGGGGTCGCCAAAACCCTGGTTGGTTTGTGGGGTTACACATTCAGCCTGACTTCGTTTAGCTGCTTCCATTGTTGCATGGCGCTGCAGTCTCGCAGCTGTTTGTTTATTTGGTCAGCGTATCGCCTAGGAGGCGTGACCATAGCGCACAGATGCGCTTGTTATTCGTCGTTTGCTTGTTTTACCATTTCCGGTGCCCTTTAGTACTGGTTGGAGCTTTCCTAGTTCTTTCATGGTCTTGTATGGGTACGGGTGTGTTTTTCGTGCATATGTTTTGTTTGTTCGTATTCGTTTTCATGTTCATTCATTCATAATTTATTTGTTCGTATATTTCGCTTGGTGTGTTACGTATGTTTTCATGACTCTTTCTTTGTTATTGTTGCCCACGTTTTTTCCAAAAATGCCTACATACAGTATATCATTCAGCCTATACGCACGTTCAGTACTGTTCACTCATAGTGGGCTACTGGAGCAGACATGCCGCATGCCTTGTTTTTGGTTTAGCATGGATTGCTTTGTTGGGGGGTCAGCAAAACCTAGCTGGTTTTGTGCAGTTACACATTCAGCCGGACTTCGTTTAGCTGTTTCCATTGTTGCATGGCGCTGCAGTCTCGCAGCTGTTGTATATTTGGTCAGCATATCGCCTAGGAGGCGTGACCATAGCGCACAGATGCGCTTGTTATTCGTCGTTTGCTTGTTTTACCATTCCGGTGCCCTTTAGTACTGGTTGGAGCTTTCCTAGTTCTTTCATGGGCTTGTATGGGTACGGGTGTGTTTTTCATGCATATGGTTTGTTTGTTCGTATTCGTTTTCATGTTCGTTCATTCATAATTTATTTTTTCGTATATTTCGCTTGGTGTGTTACGTATGTTTTCATGACTCTTTCTTGGTTATTGTTGCCCACGTTTTTCCCAAAATGCCTACATACAGTATATCATTCAGCCTATACGCACGTTCAGTACTGTTCACTCATAGTGGGCTACTGGAGCAGACATGCCGCATGCCTTGTCTTTGGTTTAGCATGGATTGCTTTGTTGGGGGTCAGCAAAACCCTGGCTGGTTTTGTGCAGTTACACATTCAGCCGGACTTCGTTTAGCTTTTTCCATTGTTGCATGGCGCTGCAGTTCTCGCAGCTGTTGTTTATTTGGTCAGCGTATCGCCTAGGAGGCGTGACCATAGCGCACAGGTGCGCTTGTTTCTCGTTGCTTGCCTTTTCGACCATTCTGGGGCCCATTAGTACTGGTTGGAGCTTTCCTAGTTCTTTCATGGCCTTGTATGGGTTTGTTTTTTCGTGCATACAGTATGTTTTGTTGTTCGTAATTTATTTGTTTGTATGTTTCGTTCGATGTGTTTCGTATGTTTCATGACTCGTTGCTTTGTTATTGTTGGCCATGTTTTCCCAACATGCCTACATACAGTATATCGTTCAGCCTATATGCACGTATTATACTGTTCACTCATAGTTTGTGAGCTAAACTGGAGCAGACATGCCGCATGCCTTGTTTTTGGTTATCACGGATTGCTTTGTTGGGGGTCAGCAAAACCCTGGCTGGTTTTGTGCAGTTACACATTCAGCTGGACTTCGTTTAGCTGTTTCCATTGTTGCATGGCACTGCAGTCTCGCAGCTGTTGTTTATTTGGTCAGCGTATCGCATTGGAGGCGTGACCATTGCGCACAGGTGCGCTTGTTTTTCGTTGCTTGCCTTTTTCACCATTCTGGTGCCCTACCTTTAGTACTGGTTTGGAGTTTTCCTTGTTCTTTCATGGTCTTGTATGGGTTTGTTTTTTCGTGCATATGTTTTGTTTGTCCGTTATTTATTTGTTCGTATGTTTCGTCCGGGGTGTTTTTCCGTATGTTTTCATGACTCTTGCTTTGTTATTGTTGGCCATGCTTTCCCAACATGCCTACATACCGTACATCTATATGCACATTATAGTACTGTTCACTCATAGTGAGCTACTGGAGCAGACATGCCGCATGCCTTGTCTTAGGTTAGCATGGATTGCTTTGTTTGGGGTCAGCAGAAACCCTGGCTGGTTTGTGCAGTTACACATTCAGCCTTACTTCGTTTGGCTGTTTCCATTGTCGCATGGCGCTGCAGTCTCGCAGTTTTTGTTTATTTGGTCAGCGTATCGCCTAGGAGGCGTGACCATAGCGCACAGATGCGCTAGTTTCATTGCTTTTGGTTACGTAGCCCGTTAAGCTACAAGCACACCTCAGTTTTTCCCTCGCTGCTGCCAAGCACGCCTAAGTTTTCCTTCCCTCCTACCACCCTATCTTTTTTCTTTTGGTAGCATGTATTGCTTTGTTAGGGGTCAGCAGAAACCCTGGCCGTGAGGTCGGTCCGTCAACCTCGGGGTCACAGTAACACCCCCTTTCAAGTTGCTGCGTTTGGGGTGTGTCGTGAAACCCTGGCTTTGGGGGATGAGGCCAACGCGAAAAACCCCCAGGTTTCAGGGTCCGCCTGTAAAACCCTGCTATTTCTAACACTTTCTTAGTTACTTAAAGGATACTCACATATTGTACTTCTTTTACAAAATTCGCATTTCAAGCGCTATTGCAGCATGATGCAGCAGCTGTCTATCCGGTTGCTGCGCTTTTCTCGCATAAGCTTGCAGTTTGCCTGACATTCTCTCTTTTTTGTTCCTTCACAGCATGCTTATTTTTTCAGTCACCAACCTGCAATGCGACATTCGTTACTTATTGTCGGTAGAGTCGGTACGTTCTGAGAGTACAGTGATTCAAAGTGCGTATGTTATCTATCAGTTCCCGACAACATCCATATCGTTGTGTGCAGAAGTTATTCAGCATAAATATCGAGTGAGTTCCTCCGGCAAGTACTGTACAGAGAAAAGGACAGGCTGCCTGGTGTCGCGTGTTTTTTGTTTTACAGAGGTCGAAGATCAGATGGAATTCAAGGCCTTATGGCCGTTCTGGGCTGCAGTATCATTACCACGCATCCGCCCTAATGGACGTCGTTTCTAGTCCTTTCTTCCAAGCGGCGGGATTAGGCTGCCCTTCATTCCTGGTGGGTTTTATGATGCAGTACCTACATCAGTGCCATTTTTCGTTTTTGTTCTCTACTGAGTTTTCGGTTCAGCGAGCTACAGTGCGGTAGCCAATCTTGTTATTCGTTGTACGGTTTAGGTTTTCGACTCTGGTTATGACGTTTTAGGTATGCCCCGTAGTTGCAATACTATTATCATAGCTTGCCTGTTTTCGTACGTATGTACTGGATGTGGTCTTTCACATGGTACGTACTGTACGTACGTGTATAGGTACATACGTATCGGTTATGATTGGGCTCATCTGTAGCCAGGTATGTCGTTTCAGGGGGCTAGCCGATTTAGTGTGCATTTCTTTGATTGATCAGTTCCGTTTCTGCGCCATGTCCCAATATTTCAGATTTATTTCAGATCAGCGAGCTAGCCAGTATGTGCCATTTTTCATTTGTCTCTTGTCGTTGGTAATGCTTTTTGCCAAGTTAATACATCGGATATGTGAACTTAGCTAATCTCGTTCATTTTTGTCCATTTCGGTAACACAGTTCTAGAGTTTGGTTCCTTTGGTATGTTGTTCAGCTTCAGTACTACTGTACGTGTCTGTTGTTCAGACAGTGAGCTAGCCTGCTGCAGAAGGCTTTTCTTTATTGTACCTGGTAGCTAGCCAAGGATGTGCTTTACTTATGTAATTTGTGTTCCTATCATTGCTCTTTGGTACTTTTTCCTGCGTACCGTAAGCGTGTCGGATCTGGAATCAGGGTCGGCTAGCCCTGTATGATGATGTGCCATTTTCGATTTATGTTCTCTCCCAAGTATCGGATCAGTGCGTTTACAGTACTATTAGCAGATCTTGTCATTCATTGGATGGTTGATGTATTGATGCTGTTTTGACTTGAACCAGTACGATGCCACAGCACCGATAAACACAAAACCCTGTCTGCTTGTCTCAATTTAATTGCATTTAAGCAAACTTTGTGGCGAAACGAAGTGTAGCGACAAAGCGTGCATTGATGAGAAATCTTCTTTTGATAGAGAATAATAGGTCGCACCATCACGTTATTGGCTTCATTGTATATTTGCACGAAAAGCCAGCTCGGCTGCTGTCGATAAACTTTTTTTTGATAAGTTTACTATTTGCAAGCTTGGCGTCAGTTGCACAGTAGTTGGTTTTCCGTGTTACGATCTTGTAGCATACCCTTTTTTTACCGAATATAATAGTAGCTAGCTACCAACGGTAATAATAAATAACCTTCAATTAATGCCAAAGCGGCATAATCCGAAGATAATTGGTGGTCTGAGCACCAAGGAAACGACAATCAACAGAAGCGTGGACAAGCGATGGAACCTGGACAAGGAAAGGGGTAAGAAATAAGTGTTGTGTCTGAATCTGAATTAGTTAGTTACACAATAGGTAAAAGAATTAATTTGGAGCTGGACAGGCACACTATGGCAAATTTTGACCACCAATCCAAAAATTTGTCAATTTTTTAAATGCGTCTCGTATTGCATAATTCACTACACGTACATACATACGTACAATACGGATGAATTGGTGACTGTAGGTTCGCTCGGTGTTCGCTCAAGCAGCCTCCTACGCCATTCCTCTTGCAATTGCTCTTGCTCTGCTTTCATTCAAGCAGCAGCTGTACAGTAATGTACTTTGAAGTTACTATCTTTTGTGCATGCATACGTAGGGTTAAGTCTAAGCCTAAACCTAAGCCTAAGCCTAAATATGAAATTCGCTCCATGCGGTTGGGTGGTACTGTAGGTTTACTGTTCACTCATACAGCCTCCTTCGCCATTCCCCTTTCAGTTGCTCTGCTTTCATTCAAACACAGCTATACATATGTACTTTGTAGTTACTATCTTTTGTGCATACGTAGGGCTAAGCCTAAGCCTAAGCCTAAACATGAAATTCGACTCTATGCGGTTGGGTATGTACTGTAGGTTCACTGTTCACTCAGGCAGCCTTCTCCGCCATTCCCCTTTCCGTTGCTCTACTTTCATTACAACAGCAGCTATGTACTTTGAAGTTACTATCTTTTGTGCATACGTAGGGCTAAGCCTAAGCCTAAGCCTAAGCCTAAATATGAAATTCGCCTCTATGCGGTTGGGTGATGTTTCCAGCATCAACCTCCACTTCATCAAAACCTCCATACGCAACGCACGCGCACGCCTGATAACGTTTTCGCTAGGAGTTCATGAAATCAATACTTTAGCAACGAAAAAGGCGGGAATAAATTTTGGAACTGGGGTGCTGAATTGGTTTACTATTTGCAATGTTTGAGGGTGGCCCTGGCCATGCTGGCCTGTTCAGAGCACCGTTTTCTTTCAGCGAGACAGAAGCATGCTGCCGACAAGAACAAGCAGCAGCTTAGCGTGGAACGGGGTCGGTCTCAGTTGGCCTACCATCAAAACACTTCCCAGCAGCCATTGGGAGCCCGAGCCAGATCGGAAGAAATGCGTCATCCACATAGTACTAGCACGGTGACGAGCAGAAGATATCACGGTGATGTACCCTGTTCTGTCATGTGACATCTCGAAGACTCGCGTTGGATAAGTTCTGTCTGGTGAGAACGTCATGCGCAATCGATGTTATTACAAATTATACGCAGGTAGGTATGTATGGGTGTAAACAAAATCCGTACGTCATCTTATTATTGCGACAGTAAAAACAAAATCAGAAAAGACTAAGCAATCGTTTCCAGCTCTTTTTCATTCCAGAAAGTTTCTGCTGCTGATGTTTTCCAGAGGTTGGCGTCGACGGCAAAGGTGGCAAATCTCTCGCTCCGAAATGGCTCCCACTCTGCGGCCACTGATTGTGCAAGTGATAACGCTGTTCCATCGCGCGACAATTGGCCCGATTTTGCGTCAAAAAACCGCCTTCGTCATCGTCATTGTTGTCACCGTGGTTATTCTGCATGATCCCTTCGTGTGGTCGGCGATAGAAATTGTTAGTTGAATTTGCATAATATTCCCGCGCTAATTGGTGATTGGTTGACGGCGCCGTCGACGCCGACGACGAATGTTTGCCGAATCCATTCGTGATTGGCTGATGATGATTTTCGTCGTTTTTCGATGCCGTTGTCGTCGCTCCTGTGAGTTTGTTGCGCAGCTGTTTTTTCAACGACGGTTTTCGAGACGCTGTCGAGGCCGGTTTTTTGGTTTCCGCGTTTGCGTTCTCGGTTAAGCGGTCGGCGTTTTTCAGACAGGCCAGAATCGCGGCATCAAAAACCTCCTTCAAATTCTGCTGAGTTAACGCCGAACATTCCACATAGTCCAAAGCTTGAATTTCCTGCAAAAGTGTGCAAGAATACGTACGTACATACATAGGTAGGTCCATCAAGTGGCAATAGATAGAGATCTGAGATACCCTACGTACGTACCTACGTACGTACGTACATACAGTAGTCCCATTTTGCTTTGCACATACCTAAATTTGAATTTGGGTCAATTTACAATTTACGGTGTGGGTTGGGTACGTACGTACATACATACGGTGTTAGGTTTGAATGACAGTGACACTAATTTGCGTGTCGTGCAAATGTAACAATTCCCAATTAGTACAGTAGTGAGAGATGGTTTTCGGTTCTCTCTCAATTTTCCCCCTTTCGTCATGCCTCAATTTTACAACATGTCGCCAACTTGTTGAACTTTTGTCTTTATTGGACATTCCATTGACCCAGCGACCCAAAATCCCGCCTTTTCAAACCGTCTCCTTCTTACCCAAGAAAAAACCTTTAAAAAATCGTCGATACACTGTTGCTTACTTTCGCGTATTCTCGAGCGTCCTCGGCGGAAATTGGCGTCTCCCCGTATCTGTTCAGCTCCCAAGCGACTCTCGGGTTCGACCGCTGGTCACACTGCGTTCCGATGAGCAAAATAGGCGTCTGTGGGTCGGCGTGCCGTCTCAATTCTGGCAGCCAATGCTGAGCAAGATTGTAGAAGGAGGTGGGTGCCACCACCGAAAAGCACAGCAGAAACACATCCGTCTGTGGAAAACAGAGAGGGCGCAAGGTGTCGAAATCATCCTGAAAGAAATAACAAGCGTGAATTGAATTCTCACTTTCTCATAATAGTCGATAGTAAGCGGTACAGTATTTTGTGTACGGTAGTCCATGGCAATTTCTTTCGAAATGTTCAATGAACACGGATGGTCCTGCACGTACTACCTAACATGGAGTACGTAGGGTACATATATGCATGCTCGCGGCTCGCCTTCCATTCGCAGTTTAATTTTATTCATCAAAGCCTACCGTACATAAGTATATGACGACGGAAGGTGTATTCCTGACGGTGTACGTACTGTAGTGTGGTTTAAGCTAAGCCCTATGTGCATACTCAGACTTCTGCATTGCGCTCGCAGTGTTGCGCAGTTGTGAGTGCGTGGTGCGTGTAACAAATCAGTTTTAAAGGGGGGATCTGGCGGGAATTTAGTACGGGAAGGGCCAATTTCAAATTTCTGACTTTTGAGAGGCCTATCCGATGTAAAATTGCATCCTCTTTCGATGTAACCCCACATTCTGGAGTCAATTTTGCCTCTGTGAAGCGGAAGGGGATTAGGAAGGGGATTTCGCAACACTTTGGCCTATTTCGAGCTTTCTAACTGGGGCGCCGCTTCACAGAGGCAAAATCGACTCCAAAACATGGGGTTAGATCAAAAGAGGATGCGATTTTACATAGGTAGGTGCTTTCAAATGTAAGAAATTCGAAATTTGCCTCCCCATACAAACTTTTCCCGCCAGATCCCCCCTTTAATGGACGAATGTACACTGTACAGTGTGTACAGTCAGTTTTACGTGTAAGTTACCCACGTGAAAGTTACCCAAACCGAATGGCCTTGAGTGCGTACGTTAAGTTAGTTCATCCCTTCTGCACACGTCTTTCTGTTTCTAAATTTGTCTATGTGCTGTACGTAACGTAACGTGTATACTACGCTCTTTTCTACCCTTCGAAAACGTGGAGGTAGTGCAGACAACAAGATCGATCGTCAACATTGTTTTTGATCGATCGTGAAATCAAATCAATTAGCAGTCTTCTGGCCGCCCTGCTCAGAAATGTATTATATATACTGTACGTCTGTCCGCGAAAATTTTCAGGGACAGATATAAAATCGAATCAATTACCTACTGTACACCACACTATTCCACTCACCACTGCCACATCATATTTCACACCGTTCGCATGGCATCCCGCCCGACATACAAAATTTTACAAAAAAAGTCTGCCCCCCCTTTTTTGTCGTTTTCTAAACTTTTTGTTACCAAATAAATCTATAAGCGCACGGTCGTTCTACGTATTATAGTTCCAAAAATCCAAAGTCTCATGTTATCGTCCTTGAATGAACAGAAAATCCAATCAGCCCCCTCACAGTGCGATTTTATCGCCTACTGTGAATCAGAAACGCAAGAAATAGTCATAGAACCAAGGACCAACCAACTGTGCGTGCAAGCAAGGCGCATCCCCGCGACATTACATTACGCACCTATGGGCTACTGCTATGTACGTACCAACATTTTGAAGGCAGCATGAAAATACACATATCGTATGGTCCATGATAGATAGTAGAATAACGTCTGCAAGGCACAGCTTATAGACTTCCATAAACCTAAACCTACGCTTGTGCCTGTATGTACATACATACCCATGTTTTTTCACTTTCAGTTTTCGACACTGTCTTGTTCTAAGCTTGTTGACAAATGCGTCTGAACTTTTCTGCGGCAGTTCCATTGGTGCAATGTGAGTGAACGTCTTTCGATGAAGGATGAAGACAAGTTCGTCCTTGGATAGATTTCGTATCTCTTTCATCCAAACAAAGGTGCGTCGCGTCCATAAGGGTTTTTTAGATGAGTTTTTAGCGGCCGACCGGACGGACCAAAACATAAGTGGTCCGGACCAAACAAGAAAAACACAAATTGGCCAAAGCCCTTCGCCTTCCTTGGGCCACCTGTCTGCTCTCTCACATCCCTTCGATCTTCTCCCTCCTTTCTCCTTCCTTCCCGCTCCCCCACGGTGACCCTAATCCTCTTTATGACCACTCAAGAGGGAGGAAACAAAAGCTCGTCCGTTTCGTCCGATGTCTTGGGCTGGGACGAAAAAGTCCGGACCGCCGGCCCATTTTGGATCAACTAAAACGTACTAATCCTTCGGCCGGCCGGCGGTCCGGCTCTTTTTGCTCAACTAAAAAACCCTTCATGTGAGTTAGTGTAGTGTGTACACACACTTTTACGTATACTTGGGCACGCAGTGTAATGTCTGCTGTCTACCGTACCGTCTGCGAGCGAGCCAGTACGGTTGTCTATGCCTTCTGTGCAAATGTCCTATCGCATTTTACTTCTGCAAATTTGTTGAGAATACGTTTCCCGCTTACGCAACGCATGTTTCGTCATTATTAAGATATCTTGCGCCAATGTGGTCTTACTGTACGCACAGTACATATGTACAGTTACAGTTGGGTGCAGCGAATATGAAATGAACTTGGCCCCTTTACCTGCCCAGCGGTGTCACACAGCTGCAATTGAACTGGTTGATTGTCCACTCGCACCAGCACTGAAACACAGTGAATGACCGTCGACACAAGCAACAAACAATATCGGCGCAAATTGCGACATTTATCTTAATCCAGCCACGCTTTGGGTTAGGATAGGATACTGTAGCTCAGTCACCCCAGAACTCACTTTACTCAAATATTTGTTTTAATGTAAGCATTTTATGCGAGGTTGAATGTGCAAACTTGAGTCGTGCAGGGGTCACAAGACAGCAACTTTTTGCTCTTTGTGGGCCGATTTTTTTCTCAACTGTCATCGCTCCAATGGTGCGATTGACGGCGACCTTCTAAAAATTGTCAACCCCAAATTTTCACAGCCGTTTTTGGTCCCAAGACAGGGACAGCGCATCAAAAATCGCACAATTCTAACCGCGAAACCCAATCTAACAATAAAGTGTCCTTAGATCAACACCAAAGCCAAACGATAGTGGGGTATCCAATTACGATTGCAATTTTGCGTTCACGCTGAGAGGCGCCATCTGTTATTTCGATCGGCGTTGTTAGAGAAAAACAAGAAAATTGATCGCTGCGACCTCTCAGATGACCGAAGCCATCAACACTTTCAACCAGGGCATTGACAGTGATCGAGATGCTGTTTGTCATCGGTGTCCGACTATGGATACACAGATCGGATCAGATCGGTTAGCGACAAAAACGCAATATACAATTTTTCTGTTTTTCTACAGAATGATACCCGCCACAGAGCGCGATTTTCTCGAGAATTTTGAACTTTTTTGTAAAGATCATGTCAACATTTTTGTAAAAACAAAACCAACATCGGCGCAGCAAAACAGAGTGCATGTATACGTACATAGGTACATACAGTACATACCTACATGCATAGGGTACGTACATACATAGGTACGTATGTATGTATACTGTATGTACGCACATGAAGCCTTTTCTCTCCTGTAAATGCGGATATTTTGGGCTAGGATTGGTTGCAATTGAGTGAGGTATGGGTTTATTTATACGTAAAAAAATCTAAAGAAAGTTTTCTACCAACAAGACGAGTCAACATCCCGCCAACAACTTGAGAAAATCCCCACTCTAAGTTGCGTCTTTTTCGCGTCAAAATGGCTCATTACCCCCTCCTTGCCCAATGAAAGGAGCTCGTTTGTTCTAGTTACAAATCCTGACACAAACACCTCCCTAAAACTCGAAAGAAGATCGCCGAAATCGAGAGCGAAAAGTGATGTGATTGAAACGCAGGTGGCAGTGCAAAAGCGCAAGTGTACATACGTAGCCTACAGTATTTTTGTGTAGTACATAGGCCTATCTATCTGAAGTTGTACAGGGAAGCACTCGTCTTAGGATAAGTGTATGCATCTTCAGAGAAAATAAACACTCTCCATCGATATTCGACAGCCCAGTTTAGCAAAAATCTTGTCAAGACAATTCGCAGCTTTTGCGGCGCTGCATACACAACACCTGAGAGTGTACTAATCGAATACGGCATGTTGAGAAGATTTTGAACATGCCCTGCAGGCACTTTTACCACTGAGCTAAGCTATCCAACCCTACAGTACAACCAAACATCTGGCACCAATTTG
>JASAMW010005129.1:0-28535 GCA_030247985.1 Epsilonema sp. ZAB3_2
TACAGACCTACCTATCTAATATTCGGACAAGAGTTTAGTGTCACCGCGTTACGTGTTACTGTTCGTGTAATCACTATTCGATTTTCTGCAACAGTCCCAGCATGACGTAGACGTCGACATAGGCGAGGTCGGCGTTGGTGGATTCTTCGCCTTCCTCCACCTTGCCTTCCTGCATCATCTCCCGAAGCATGCGCATGTCGCCGGCTCGACGCATCACGCTTACTTTCGCTACGTGCTCGCTCAGAGCCTCGATGCGACCTCTGAGAGATGCCGCAGCAGCCACCGGCGCGTTGGAACACTGCGGATCCGGACCAAAACTGTTGGACTAAAGGCCGATTTACACTGCTTCAGCTTCACCCAAAGCTAGAGTGTGCGGCGTGCAGGACTGCGGCGCAAACTTATTGGCACACGGCACGGCACAGCCTTTTTTGCGACCCGTACGTATGTGGAAAGAAATTCGAGGATCCCTGGGTGTATGTACTGTATGTACGTACTAAGGGTGTGTACACTAGACATCAAACACCTGTATTCGTACGTATTCTCGCAGTGTGCGCCCAGGGACGGTATTAAAGCTCATCCCAGTGTAAATTGGCCTTTGAAAGGACATGCTGGTAGCGCCGCCGTGCAGCTCGCTCAAGTCCCAGCTCATCTGGATAGCGGACGGATCCAGCTTCACCAAATCCCCAACGGCAAACGGATAGGTCCGGAGTAGACCGTTCAGCTCTTCCACCAACTTCGGAATTTGATAGTAGTGAGCTTCTCGCAGGAACTCCCGTATGTTCTTCATGTGCCGAGGCAACACCGGATTGTTCGGTTCGCGATAGTACTGGAAAGAACAAGCCAAATATTATGTCAGTCATACATGCACATATTGTACATACAGTAGTAATCAGTCTGTATATTGTGTTCGCGTGCTTGCTTACGAAGTAAGCTTTGCTTACTTGCAAGATGTGTTTGAAGAGATCTCCGTCCCGATTGATGAAAATCTGAATGACATCTTCGTCTCTGTCGTGCTCTTGTACAAGACGCGCCAGTCGGGCGCCAGGGAAGCGTCGTAGCATGGCGTCCGTCGTCTCATAATGCCTGCCTCCCACGTTCAAATGGATCAATTTCGGTTCACCCATTTTATTTTGATTACTTTCCGTGTGTACCTGTATTTATACCCGGTGAATCAGACCAAAAATAAACTAAACTTCCTTCTCCAAAGTTTGATTAGGAGAATGGATGTCAATGTAGGTACACTTACGCAGACTGTACTGTACAGTACAGAACAGAGTGAGGCGCTCTGTGCCAGTTTCTACGTACTTGCTAAAGTCTCCAAAGTTGTAGCGGGAAGAATGTGGTTTAGCGTCCGACTCAAGGTGACGACGTACGGGAGAAACGAGTTGGATACGATGCGGAAAGGCACCATATTAGGCTAGGAGACAAAACTGGTTGGATCCAAGACTGAACTATATAATTACATGTTGCTATACCGTAAGGAGATGTCCCATAGGGCGGATTTTGGCATCGTGGCCGCAGTGTAACGGTTGCCGTCTCAACTCTTAACACCTACTACGTACGTACGGTACATACTGTACATACATAGTACCGTCCACCTAAATAAAGCAGCCAACGGCGAAAATTGCAGATTTATCCCATCGACGTAAGCAAGTTTTGGCAGCAAAATATAACAGAATCAGTATCGAATCAATTGTGTACCTACCTTACTTTCTCATATTGTACATGAGTAAGGTGCATACGCATGACAGTCTGTAGCTCAGTGTAAGAGAGCAGGACAGTTGCTAGTGCAGTTTTTCATACACCTATCACCTCGTGGGAGATTTCATTTGGTTTCTCAGCATGCCCAGTATACGTCGTTTATTAACGGGGGCTGTTAGACCGTTAGCTACGGCGGGTTCTTGCAGCCAGGCTAAATCGGTCTGCACAGCCATGTCTCTCACTATCACAGCATTGCTGCTGCAGGAAAGATCCCCCGTATCTGTCTGAACGGTGGCTGCGCGTGCAAGCGCCTTGTGCTTCCACTCTTTGACGATCATACGAGTTGTCAGTTCTCCGCACCTGGACACTGGCCTACTGATCGGAGAGTGTCTGTTTGGAGAGTTATTCCTGGATGGACACAATGATGCGGAACCGTGAGTTGCGTCACCTCCACTGAATTTCCAGAGACCTGCTTATAAAAACCAAACTACGGCATCAAGTTATGTAACAAACATAGGTACAGTTTTTATGTCTACATACTGCACTGTACTACAAATGGTACAATGGGTACAGTATGTGGCATATTATTGGGTAAGTTACATAGTTAACGCACGGTGGTATCACCAAACCAACTTACCGATAACCCGACCCAGTGCTTTTGTTTCTGTTTCGTCGAAGTATGCCTTGTTTCCGGCCTTGTACGCCTGTTTGAGCATTACTTTGGCCAGTCGACGCACATTGTCCTCCATCTTCACTTGCACAATGGCAACGCACATGGACACGAGGGCTAGACCGAGGAATGTGCAACTGAAAGTGATGGCGTCCAGCTCATGTCGAGTGGGATAGTAGTCGCCAAACCCGATGGTGAACTGCGAGATTACTGTGAAGTAAAAGGCGTCGAAAAAAGGTCCAGCTGTCCGGCCGTCTCTGGTCATCTTCTCTGTAGAGAAACTGGAAGTAATAGACGGAGCTGATAAGGACCCACCTGACGGTCATGAAGATGCCTATCAGAAGCGGCAAGTGATCCTCGTCTGCCGGCTTTCCATGGTGGCCCGAAGCGGCAACTTGGCCGGATGATCGGTAGACGCTCAACTGGTGCCAGATACGATCTGCCAGCTTCCTCATCAACTGGCCCAGGCGACTGAGACAGAACAGCGTCAGTGGTACGCCGGTGACAGAAAGGATGATCGTTAGCAGCTTACCCGGCCAAGTACATGGAACACTATTGCCGTATCCTACGCAAAAAAGTTATCTGCGTTTCACTTGCATGCTCAATATAAGGAAAGCATGATTTTAGTGCTGTGAGAGCTAGGAAACATCCTGGACGTGCTATGCTGCAACGATACGTGTGCTGTGCACCTGTAGTAGACACAGTACATACCAATGGAGCTGTACATGGTACAGATGAAGTAGAAAGCTCTGGCGAAGGATGCGTTGTTTGTCGGTACGTCTACGCAATGATCCAAGTGACTGTCCGTCGCCGGAAAGCTGGGAGCCGTGTTGTACATTTGGAGCAAATAGACGCCTACGGAGCCGAAAACTGCGTATGCAGCGTATATGATGAACGGTAACAAAACCTTGGTAGTATGACCGCAAAATAAGCGTGGAAATTTCTTCAACTGCACCCAGCATTGATTTATCGTTGTCATGTTCGCTGAGTTGCTGGAGGTCAATGAATGGTGCGTATGAGTTAGCATTTTCCCGTTTGTTGTTACCTGGTCTTGCATGATGGTCGGAGCTTTTCTGTGCGTAGCTTGGATGTGCAACATAAACAAACAGAAAGCATAAGCATTCAATTTGTAGCTCAAGAAAGGATAGGATGCATAGGTACGTAGGAACATGACATATGCACTGTAAAAAATATCATACCTTCTTATTTTGGTACACTGTACGACTATGATACTGCCTGCGACGAAGCACAAGATATGTCAAAGCTGCCCTTCTTATTTTGTTTGGCGAGCTCACTGTGAATTTTCCGCGCAGTTAGCTCGTTCATTATATTCTCTTGTCGGCTTATGCGTACTTTGTTTTTTGAGAATGTTCGCTATACAATACTGTGCACTACATCATACACACGTCTACCGCGCTACATGTGCATTTCCCATACCTACGTTACGTACATAACAATATGGTCCATCGCATTAGTGACGTGAAATAGCCCAGGCGATGCGATAATACTGAAAGAACAACAATACTTACTTGGTTTTACGACAAGCTTGTCAGTGGCTTATAATTCAAAAATTGGAGAAGTTTTGCTCAAGTTTCTCTCAGTTCCAGTGCCATGACTAAAAAGAGTTTCCTTGGCCTAAAACCTTCTCCAGTCGGCGAGTAGCAAACAGTGTATTATTTTATTGGTTCTCTAAACAATAATAAACCTATAATTGAACAATACAACAGCCAAGCAAAGTTACATATGAACATACATACATACGTAGACATACCTACCCTACCGTATAGCCTACATACATACAATACGTATTAGCTATTCAATATCGCACAGTATTATTGCACCTGACGAACGACTATGAATGGAACTGAGCAAATTTCGCACGAATAATTATCGCATTGCACAAAGGACTAAAGAAATAAAAATATCAGAAAAGTACTGTAGCTATTGTAGCCCAGGATCAATCAGCTCAACCGAATCGACGTTCAGTAGCAGCTCCTCGGAAGAGTCTACTGTTTGCTTCTGTTTTTGTCGCCGACCCTTATAGCCGGGCCTTTGGAAAGGCAACAATGGCAGGCTGCCGACCCGTGGCGGAGGAGGAGGGGGAGGGGGCGGAAGAGGAGCCAATGGCGCAGAGCCTGGAGGCCCTCTGTCCACCACAGCAGGACCTCCACCAGCAGGAAACAAGTCCGGAGGCGACGTCGGCACTTGCTCCTCCTCCTCCTCCTCCTCCTCTTCTTCCCCAGCACAGCTCTCCACCAACCTTTTCAGTTTCTGTAGGAAATAACGTCGAGTTTCGCGCTGATACAGACGACAATGACAGCCGGTGTAGAGCAGCAGTTCGGGTAGGTAGGCCTCACGCGAGAGAGCGATGGCGAACACGCTGTCAGCCGCCTCCTTCAGCTGATCGCTGCTGGCGAGCACATTGGGCCAAGCGTCCGCCGAATTCCCGTCTGTCACCAGCACCACTACTTTGCGCGCATCCGGCGTGGACTGCGACCGCAGCAGATTGACCGCCGTGTCGCTGGCGACAGAAGTGGAAGTGCGCCTGCTTCCTTCGTTCTGCAGATCCACCGCTCGCTCCAACAGACTCGTCTTGTCTTGTACATCTGTCAGATACCAGCTTACGGTTGCTGTGTCGCCATACGTGATCAGCGCCACTCGTACTTCTCCGCTGGAGAGCGGCAGCAGGCCGAGAATGTCCACGACGACCGTTTTCTGCAACGTGAAGAAGTCCGCCGAGTTTTCGCTGGAGTCCAGCAGAATTAGGACGTCCATCCTTCGCGGCGGGCATTCGCGAGGCGCCGTCGTCAATTGACGAATGAGAGCTGCTGTGGGCGGAGCCGGAGTCGGTGTTAGAATGGCGCCATCGCACTCGCCGTTTAGGTTTACCGTCTCCAGGAGATAGCGGAAGAAGTCCTGAATGTGTTTGCGTCTGTAGATGCCCTCCGCTTCGCCTGTGTACTGAATCAGCTCCGAAATGTACACGTAGTCGGTGATGCCGAGCGCCAGAATTTCGGCACCTGTGCGCAGGAGCTTGCGACTCGTTTGAAGCACATCTTCCCAGGGATCTTGCGAGTTGCCATCGTGCATCAGAACGACGATGGGATGCGCCTCTGGTCTTCCGCGATTCTGCAGCAGATCGATGGCACTCTCCACAGCGCGCCCAGTATTCGCGACTCCTCCTCGATATTCTATGGACTCCACCACAGCATGCACTGTCTCTGCACGCTGATCATCTTCGAATCGATGAAGGATCTGTGGTGTAGCAGCAAAGCTGACGATTGCAATGCGGATGCGATCAGACACTGGTCGCAACGGCAGCACGGAAATTATATCCTTGGCCAGACTCTTTTGCAATGCGAAGACTTCGCGCACGGTGGAGGCGACGTCAATAATTAGAAGGAGGTCCACCTGGTTGGGTACGCATGGCGCTTGCGTTCCTCTTGGAACAAAAGGTGGAGGTGGGCGAGGAACGAGCGGCTGGGGTGGAGGAAGAATGCGTGGAGGTGGCGGTGGTCGGCGAGGAGGGGGAGGTGGGAATTGCGGAGGTACTGGAGGAGGTCGGAATCCTGGTGACGGAGGAGGGGGCAGTCGAGGTGGAGGAGGGAGTGGAGGCGGTGGAGGAGGAGGACGAATATGCCGTCCTGGAGGCGGAGGAGGAGGACCAGGGGGAGGAGGACGAATGTGAGGGCCTGGAGGAGGGGGAGGAGGGAACGGAGGCGGCGGCGGAGGAGGCGGAGGCGGGGGTGGTGGTGGCGGCGGAATGCCCTCGCAGATGAGATCAGTAATGCGATCGCTCAGCCCCTCTGCTGCCTCGCCGAGGAACACGTTCTCCGTCGCTCCGGTGTAGATCTCCAGTTCCACGTGTGACGAGCCAGGCGCTGCGCTGACCGCGTATGTGATGGCGCCAGTGGTCTGCAGGGCGGCGGCCGCATCTCGCACGATGCGCCACGGATCCTCGGATTTGCCATCCGTGAACAGAACAACCACTGGCTGCGCTCTTGGGCGACGAGCACGCTCTGAAACACTTTTGAATGGACTGACACGTACTGTAACCTGCACGGCTGTATGTACATACATATGTAGTGAACGTATTCATAGCAGTAGTCGTGTAAGTAAGTAATATGTAGTGCGTGGTGGAGCAATACATATGTATACATACGTACCTATGCAGTGGACAGGTACAGCAGTAGGAATGTACTTTACGTACATATTGATCGACATGAATCACTTTGAGAATAGGAGGGGGGGGGGGGCCTAGATGAGGGCGTTCGGCTGTGTCCATGACGGTGACGTTAGTAGGGACTAGTTTGGTATTGCCACACTTATACCCACCCGAGATTCTCGCTAGAAACAGACATGAAGTCACCAAGAAACAGGATTGGTCGCGGATAAAAACACGGAAGAAAAGGTTGACTTTGTGATTGACCTTACAAACTCAGTCTTTGATCAGTTGCCGCAGGAGTATTTTGCTAAGATTGTCCGAAAGGTGTTTGACACTGCAGACGATTACTTTGAAAATATTGATAAGCTACAGGCTAATGTGTTTGAGGAGTTGAAGGTGAACCCACTAGTGATAAAAGTAGGGGAATCAGATTCAAGTTCTGAAAGTTCGGATACTATAAAGGTCGGTGTATAGCCCTGCAGGGCAATACAAACAAGATCAGCCAATAAGGGCGGGCTATATACGGGATCGGGCAATACAAAAGCTCGGGCTATACAAGGGACTTTTTACCACCTGCTCATTTTTACCCTAATCTTCACCCTAAATGTTTATCATGGGTTGAATGATCCCACTTTTGGTATACTGATCGATCTCAAAGCTGCCTTGCGAGGCAGCAATCGGTAATTTCACTTGCTGTGCTCACATACCAGCTCCCAACAGCAATGAACAAACTGCTAATAATGGTGCATTCCATTGTCAACCTATTTTCAGCTTCACAGGCCACACATTCCGTGGTTTTCTGGCTCGCAATGGGGCAAATAAGGCCTTGTGAATGCAGTTCTTTGCATTGCCCGATATCGGGCAATATACGAGCCAAAAGTGCAATATGAGCCAAATTGGGCGGGCTATACACGGGATCGGGCAATATACGGTATCGGGCTATACACCGACCTTTACAGTAATAGTGATGACGATGTGGCATGATGTTCGTATCCAAAAATGTTCTGTCGCCTACTGAGTGTGAGTGGTACAGTAGTAAATGCATTGTGGAAGAAACGGGCTATGCATGACTCAATACACTATACGGTGGTGGCCTGACAGTGGTCAGTCAAAGAAATTACGTGAATATCTGCATGAGGGGGACAGAACCAGTTTGTAGGGAGACAGATTCAGTAGTTAAGGGGAGCTATTGATTTTTTCCACCATAATAAGCGTTATCAAAGCGATTCATGTCGATGAGTACGTACCTATTTCTCTAGTAGCCAAGGTCATAGCGAAGGCGAGCGCACTGCCTCCTCCAACAAACTGAATCTCGCGAAGTCGCCGCCCCACTTCCCACCTGGGAGCGTGAGCGTTGAAGGACAGTTCCAAGTGAGCCACACCGCTGAATCTAATCAGAGCGTAGTCCACTTGCCTCGGCAGATCCGGCAGTGCTTCCACCAGTTGAATAGCCCGCTCGATGTGAGCGTAAAAGACGTCTTCTTGACTGCCAGACGTGTCTATCATGAGCACCAGGTCCAAGTAGGGGAAGCAGGGAGCTGTGGATGTTGTGGCGGCTTCAGTGGTGGTTGGGACAACTGTCGTTGTCGCGATCGTGGTGACTTCTGCTGCTGTTGTCGCTGCTGCTGTTGTCGCTGCTACTGTTGTCGCTGCTGCTGTTGTTGCTTCTTCCACCCTAGTCGCTGCTTCCTCTGTCGTAGATGCTTGTTCCGTCGTCTCCTCAGATGGTGCTGCGGTTGTTGCTGCAAGACATGTTACTTGTCAAAGTATTGCACGAAACGTATGTTAGTGTACACATACATATGCGGTGTATATATTTCATGCCGCATGCGCATGCGTGTGAATGAAGTTATGCTTCGTATGTACTGTACGTGCAATATGACAACAAAGAACACGACTACGAACAACATACTGTACATAACAACAATCCATGCATCCACAATTTACCGGTATTGCAGCTTCTCTGGACAACGAACGTATATGTCTACATGTCGGAAGGGCAATACTTTTGTCCTCAGGCGATCAGCAGCGTACCTGTCGTTATTGCCGCATCAGTAGTGGTTATCAATAGTTCAGTCGCAGTTGTCGCTGGAACTGTAGTTGTGGAATCAACGGCAGCACTGGTTGCTACTGCGGTAGTCTCTACAACTTCTGTCAAAGGTGAAGTTGAAGCCTCAGCTGAAGGAAAGAACCCCAAATATCCCCAATCATGCGATTATGTACATACTTTACCATGCCACTGCATACTAGGTAAAGCATAATGCGTGCGTATACATATACATACAGTTCATTACATATCGTCATGCCATGCCATGCAATGCACTCATCCGATAAAAAAACCTACGGAATAGTATACTCAACACTTTGTTCATTTTTCTTCCCTTTTTCCGTTTATTGCTCTACAATATTTTGCGTGCATCTTGGGCGAGTAAATACTTTGTTGTTGTTTTGTTGTTAGTACACTGTACATGTACATACTCATTTTCAGTTAAAGGAAACATGTGCGGTGCACATTGAACTCGTACTTGTGGCATCCGGGTCGCGACAGTGCCGCTGCTCCACAGTGGTTCGAAATGCGGCGGGGAACTCGTCGGCTCTGTAGTCGAGGTAGACGCGGTTGTGATCGCCGGTGTAGAGCTCCAGCTCCGCCTCCGACACCAGTGGAGTCGCCGTCACGGCGTAGGTCAGCGCGCCGGTCATGTACAAATCGTGACTGATTGCCTTGACCACAGACCACGGATCCTCCGATCGGCCATTGCTGAAGATGATGACCAGTGGACGAGCCTTTCTCCGGCCCTTCTGCTCCAGCTCCCGAGCTGCCAACAGCACGGCAAAAGCCAGAGCGCTCGGACCACCCACGAAGCGCAGTTGATTCAATCGACGCACTATGTACGCTTTCTTGTTGTTGTTCTTCAGCGAAACTTCCAGACGAGCTATGCCGGCAAATCGGATGACCACTAGAGCCATGCGAATCTAAAACAACACAACGCGCTGCGCAATGTACTCTATAGGCTCAACGTGTGAGGATACATACACAAAATCAGTTGTGTGAGTGCAATATGCAAATGCGGTAACACGTAGGTGCATATGCGTATATACAATATGCATGCATGTACGTACGTACATACTTGTTCCAGTACATAGTACCTACAGTACATACAATAGTACATTTATACACACATCTGACAATTTTTGTAATACTACAATACTACAATAACAACGTAAGGTACGGTTACATACCTTTCGGCCTTTAGTGGGTAGCTGCTTGACGACACGAATGGCGAGGGCGCGCTGACGCAGAAAAAGTGCTTCTGAGCTGCCCGCAGTGTCCACTACCAGCACCAGGTCAATGTCGGGCAATGTGCAGAAGTCAGGGAAGGTGACGGTGGTTGTTGGCTCGGCGGTGGTGGCAATGGTTGTGGTCTTTGTCCTTTCAGTGACCACAGGCACCCTCGCAGTTACAGTCGTGGTTTCGGCCACTGCACTCGAGGTTTCAGCTGGCTCAGTGGTGGAGAGCAACTGGTCAGTGCCATCACAGTCCAATCCTACCAGCTTCTCCAGCTGCTGGAAGAAATCTGCTCGCTCCTCTTTGGACAGGAACACGCGTTTGCGACTTCTCGCGTAAGCCACCATCTCCGGCAGGAACGTGTGTTTGCTGTGGGACACGAGGAACACTTCCATTTTGTTCGCTTTCAACAGCTTGCTATGCTTCACCACTGTCGCCCACAGATCTTGTGAATTCCCGTTGGTGAAAAGAATTGCCACCCTTTTCGCTTTCTTTCGTCCGTACTTTCTGCTGTGCTTGACAGTCAATCGCACAGCACTGGATGTCATGGTGCTTCCCTTGGCGTGCTTAATGGCTTTCACTGCTTTCAGCACATCTTCCCGACTCTGGACCAGTTCAAAGTTTATGAGACTCTTGGCTTTCGATGCGTACTTGATGACGTTGAATAGCACATAGCGTTTGTCTACTGGCATATTCTTAACAATCTGGATAATGTAGTCAACATCCTGTTTCAGCGTCTTGGCAGAGCTTCCGGATGTGTCAACCACAATGCTGATGTCGACCATTTTTGCTTCACAGTCGATCAACTCTGGTCCAGTAGTCGTTACCGTTGTCAGTTCTACGCTAGTCGTTTCAGCAGGTAATGTTGTTTGGTCAACAGTTGTATCTTCTGCAGTAGTTGCAGCAATTGTAGTTTCAGCAGTTGTAGTAGTAACAGTAGTAGTAGTTGGAGTGGTGGTAGGCACGTCGACGCAAACGACGTTTCCCAGCTGCCTTATGCGTTGGAGAAATAGCGAGTGCTCCTGCTTTGTGTATACGTTATCTTCAATACCGGCGTATTGCACCAACTCCGGCAAGAATACGTGACCTGAGCTGGTCAGTGTGATGACCTCCAACTCCTCCATTGCCCGCAACAAAGTGCTAGTTTTAACGACGATCGGCCACAAATCCTGCGAGTTTCCGTCAGTTACTAGAACAATAACGGGCTGGGAAGTTGCCCCTCTGCTGTTCGCTTCCAATTCTTCCAAGGCTAGCTGCACTGCGTCAGCTGTGGCCGTGTTTCCACGTGTATGATGCAGCTTTTCAATGGTCTTACGCACAGTTGCTTGCGTCTGCTCCCTGTTGCTCAGGCTCAATCTTTTCTTCACCTTTCCCGTGTAGGAAATCACACTGAATAGGACGTGATTTTCGCTAATTGGAAGACTGTTGACCATCTTTAGGAGCGTTTCTTTCTGTTTGTCGAAAGCGCTGGACGTTCCACCAGACAAGTCCACTATCAACAAGAGGTCCAACTGTTTGGAGGTGCATCCATCCAACTGAACTGGGGCAAGTGCAGTGGTCTCGATTGGGAGCGTAGTTGTTGCAGTACTGGTTACTTCTTCTTTCACAGTAGTCGTTGTTGCAGCAGCAGCTGTCGTTGGACACGAAAAACTGTTCAACACTTCTTGCAGATCATCCCTGAATGCCTTGGAAAGGTCATCTCTGTATGCTTTGGACTCATTCATCTTGTAAATTCGTTCATCTTTCCCACCAGCATATCGCAGTAGCTCTGAGTAGGATACAGTCTTCATGAATGAGATGATGAAAACCTCTGCATTTAGTGATTCGAGCTGTCTGCTAGCATATAGCACTTGGTACGTGCGATCCAGGGATCTGCCATCGTTCAGCAGTATGACGATCTTCTTTCCTCCTTCCTGCGCATGCGCTTGTAACTCTTCCACTGCCACAGTGATGGCAGATGCAGTGGCCGTGCCGAGTCCTTCTTCCTGCAGCGTAATCACCTGCCTGATCAGCTCATCTTTCTCCAGTGAATTGTCTAATGGAATGTACACACTCGGAAAGCCACTGTACTTCACCAATGACACTTGCACAGGAGCCCCCTCAGGAATTGAGTCTAACACGTTGATTACGAGTTGCTGCTTGTCGCCAAATATTGCACCACTGCTGACGGATGCGTCAAAAATAAACATGATGTCAATGGGGCAGGTGTCGATGGCAAAGTCAACGGTCCACTCCTCAACTTGTAAGACGTAGGCAGATGTTGTTAGCACTTCAGCTTCAGATGTGGTGGATTCTTTTTCTGTCGTCACAACGGCTGTTTCAGTACTAGCTGTTGTCGTTGTCGATTCAGTTGTGGTAGCTGCTGCTGTGGAGGTTGTGGTGCTAGTAGTTGCTGCTTCAGTGCTGCCAACTGTCGTGTCTACTGCAGTGGTTGCAGATGGACAATCGACGTTTTCGAGCGTACGCTGAAGATCTTCTCTGAAACTGTTCACCTCTCCCATGCGATAGACACGATCCAAGTTGCCTCCAGCGTATCGAAGCAACTCACCGATGGTTACGCTTCTTACAAAAGAAACGACGAAGACATCGGCTTTAGTGGCTGCAAGCTGATTGCTGGCGTAGATTACTTGGAAGCTTTTGTCCAAGGATTTGCCATCGTTCAAGAGGATGACGATCTTCTTGTTGTCTTCTCTTCCATGCGCTTGCAATTCCTCTACTGCAACCGTGACAGCTGCAGCTGTTGCAGTGTTGTCGCTCTCAGCCTGCTCCAGGTCTAACACCTTTTCAATCATCTGCTCCTTATCGTATCCACTATCCAATGGGACCATGACACTTGGGAAGCCACTGTACGTAATTAGACCCACAGAGATCGCGCTGCTCTCCTCTGGCATTGAGTCCAGAATGTTCACAACCAGCTGTTGTTTGTCCTCAAACTCTTCTTCCTTCATCACAGACGTGTCAAAGACGAAGATCAAGTCGATGCTGCAGCTGCCATTTCCGAAATCAACTCTCCACTCATCCACTTGCTCTACATAGGCCTCCGTTGTTGTGACAGCTAGGACTGTCGTTTGTTTTTCACCATCGATGGTAGCTGTTTCTGCTATTGCCGAAGTTGTAGCTTTTTCCGTGATGGCAGCCGCTGTAGATGTTTCGCCCTCCACAGTTGTCAGTGTCGAAGTTGTATCATCGCTAATTTTGTCCAGAACTGGGCATAGGGCGCTATCCAAAACACCTTGCAGATCGTCTCTGAACGCTTCGACTTGGGCACCACTGTAGATCCGGTCAATGGTGCCACCAGTATAACGAAGCAGGTCACCAACCGATACGCTGCTGGCGAAAGAGATGGCGAACACTTCTGCATTATCCAGTGATGCCAGCTGCTTACTGGCATAGAGGACTTGGAAACTTTTGTCCAGTGATTTACCATCATTTAGTAAGACGACAATCTTCTTCCCGCCTTTCTTGCCATGCGCTTGCAGCTCCTCCACAGCCACAGTCACAGCTGACGCCGTCGCACTGCCACTACTGCCCGTTGGCGACAGTTCCAGAACTCTTCCGATCAGTTCATCCTTGCTGTATTCATTATCCAGAGGTACATTCAAGCTTGGAAACCCACTGTACGTAATCAAGCCCACTGCAACAATGCTGTCATTGTCAGAAATAGAGTCCAAAATGTTGACAATCAGCTGCTGCTTGTCTTGGAATTGCTCGCCCTTCATCTCCGACATGTCCATTACAAACACGAAGTCGATATGGCAGCTGTCGGCGGAAAAATTCAGTTTCCACACATCAACCTGGGGTTCGTACGTTGTTGCAACCACATCTGCCCGCTGAGTGACAACATTTGTGGTAGTTGGAGCAGCGGTAACGGCACTAGTTTCAGTAGCTTCAGTGGCTACTCCACTTTCAGTCGTAGTTGTAGTAGTAGCAGTTGTGGTTGCTGCAGCTGCAGAGATGGCCTGATCAGGACAATCTAGATCGTTCAGTAGCTCTTGAAAATCATCTCTGAAGTTTCCCACTTCCCCACTACGATAGATTCTATCGATGGTGCCTCCAGTGTAGTGAACCAGCTCTCCAATTGAAGTTTTTTCCATGAAGGAAATGGCGAAGACATCCGCCCCAGTAGCTTTTAGCTGGCCGCTGGCGTATAAAACCTGAAAGCTTTTGTCCAGGGACTTTCCGTCATTCAGTAAGATAACAACCTTCTTATTGGCTTCTCTTCCGTGCGCTTGAAGCTCTTCCACTGCCACTGTCACAGCTGCCGCCGTTGCAGAGTGTTCACTTTCAGACTGCTCCAACTCCAACACTTTTCCAACGATCTCATCGGTACTGTAACCGCTGTCCAATGGTACCATTACACTTGGAAAGGCGCTGTAGGATACAAGTCCAACAGAGACTGTTTCATTGCTGGGAATTGAGTCAAGAATATTCAGAACCAGCTGTTGTTTATCCTCGAATTGTGCCTCCTTCATTACTGATGTATCCACGATGAACATCAAGTCAATTTTGCACTGCAGCGGATCTCCAAAGTCCACACTCCATTCTTCCACCTGTTGCTGGTACTCTGTCGTCGCAATGGCAACATCAGCGCTAGTTGTCGCAGTAATCAATGAGACAGCAGTAGTTAGTTCCGTGTCATCAGTGATTGTTGGACAACTCATACGGTCCAACAGACGCTGCATGTCATCTCTAAAAGTGTCTGCTTGTCCGATGCGGTAAATTCGGTCGATTGTTCCTCCGGTGTAACGAAGTAATTCGCCAATGGAAGCCTTCTGGACCAAAGAGATGGCGAAAATGTCAGCCCCAGTAGATGCTAGCTGATTGCTGGCGTAAATCACCTGGAACCTTTTGTCCATTGAGTTGCCATCGTGCAGCAATATCACAATTTTCTGACTATCGCTTTTGCCGTGTGCTTGCAGCTCTTCTACTGCTACAGTAACAGCAGCAGCTGTAGCAGTACCATTGCTCTCTGTCTGGTCCAGCTCTAAAATCTTTCCAATCACTTCGTCTTTATCCAACTCATTGTCCAATGGTATGACAAGGCTGGGATATTCTCCGTAACTAACGAGACCCACTGACACACTGTCGTTTTCAGCAATAGAGTCGACCAAGTTCAGCAACAGTTGCTGCTTATCTTCAAAGTTGGCTGTTCCCTCGGCTGATGTGTCAAAGATGAAGACGAGGTCAATGCTACAGTTCGGATATGACACCTGCCATTCATCCACTTGTTCTTTGTATGCTTCTGATGTAGTACTAGTAGCGACAGCTGTCACGACAGTGGAAGCGATGGTCGTGGTTTCTGCAGCAGTTGGCGTCGTTGTCACATCGCACTCAAGCTCCTTGAACAGCTCCTCCAAGTGTTTCCGCAGTTGCTTCACTTCGCCTTGCGTGTACACACGGTCCGATATGCCACCAGCATATCTCAACAGTTCCGCGGGTATCTCTGATTCGACCAACGTCACCGCAAACACCTCAGCGTCCACGAGGTTCAGCTGATTACTAGCATAGAGCACTTGGAATGTTCTGTCCAGTGATTTGCCATCGTTCAGAAGAATGATGACTTTGGTGCCGCCTTCTTGGCCGCTTGCCTGCAGCTCTTCCACTGCCACAGTTATAGCGGCGGCTGTTGCACTACCGGCTCCATTCAATTCCAGTTCATCCACCAGCTCCAGCAGTTCCGAGATGGTGTAGTTATTTGCCAAAGGGATGTGGACCTGTGGAAAGTCGCTGTACTGGATCAAGGCTGTTTTCACAGAAAGCTGGTCATCGCCGGAAGTGGATGCAGGAATGGAGTTTATAATGTTTTTCACCAACTGTTGCTTGTCTTCGAACACCTTACTCTGGCCCACAGATGTGTCAAAGATGAACACAAGATCCACTGGACACACATCGTCTGGAATGGTAATTGTCCACTCGTCTATCATTGTCTCATAGGCCTCGGTGACAGGAGCTTCATCCTTTAGCGTAACAGTAGTTGTTGCTATTGGAGCGGCTGTTGTTGACGTCGCTGCGGCAGTAGTTTGCGTTTCCGTGGTCAACCGTTCCTCGCAACTGACATCGTTCAGCTCTTCTGCGATGTCTACCTTGAACTGTGCCAGATCTGCAGCCCCGCGATAGATCCTTTCATCTCTTCCACCCACGTACCGGATAAGCGCTGCGTTGGAAATGAATGGACCAATGCTCACCGCATACACAGCGTCAGCTGCAGCTCTCAACTGGCGACTGGCGTACAAGATCTGATAGGTCTGATCCAGAGATTTCCCATCCGTCATGAGCAGTACGATCTGTTTGGCGTCATCTCTGCCGTGCGCTTCCAGTTCCTCAGTCGCCACAGTAATGGCGGATGCGGTGGCCGAGCCTAAACCTCCCTGTTGAATGCCGCTGATCTTCTCGGTAAGCTCCAGCCGACTGTAGGCGTTATCCAGCGGCACAGGCAGGTGCGGATATCCGCTGTAGGTAACAATGGCCAGCTTCACCCTTGTTCCCAAGTACAGCTGTGGAATGGAGTCCAGGAGATTCTGCATCAGTTGCAGTTTGTCCTCGAACTGGTACATATCCTGGCCAGACGTGTCCATCACCATCACCAGATCAACCGGACAGATGCCTTCCTGAAATTCGATCTGCCAAACATCCACGATGTTACCAGCGGCAGTAGTAGCGGCTTCAGTGGTAGCAGCTGGAGTTGTTGTGCATTCGGCTGACAAGAAAACGCCTTCTAAATCCGAACGGAATCGTTGCGTATCTCCACTGCGATATAGCCGGCTGTCATCGTCGTTCACGTAGCGCAGCAACTGCGCTTCAGACGCATTCTGACTGTAGGCGACAGCGAAGGCTTCCGCCTGTATCACGCGCAGTTGTCGAGCTGCGTAGATGACCTTGTAGGTCTGATCAAAGGAGAGGCCGTCGTTAAGAATGACGACGACCTTGGTTGAGTCCAGTCGGCCTCTGGCCTGCAGTTCTTCTACCGCTACAGTGATGGCGGCAGCAGTGGCCGTGCCTACGCCTTCTTGCTCCAGCTCCCCAATCTGCTCCTTCAGATCAGACTTGCTAAGTGCGTTGTCTAGGCCGATCGGCAACGAAGGGAATCCGCTATACTTCACCAAGGCCACTGCCACGCGCGCATAGCCATTCTCCATCGGAAGCGAGTCCACGATGTTCAGTACCAGCTGCTTCTGGTCCTCAAACACGCCTTCCTCTATCCCGGATGTATCAAACACGAAAACAATGTCGACAAACGTGCAGAGTTCCGTGGGGATGGCAAGAGTCCAAGGCTCAACCTCTCTCTGATACCCAGCAGCAGTGCTTGCAATGGAGGTTGCGGTAGTAGTGGTAGTGGAGGTAGTAGTAGTTGTTGTGCTAGTTGTTGTAGTTGCTTCAGTGGTAGTTGCTTCAGTTGTTTTAGCAGCAGTTGTTGTTGGAGTCGTGGTTGTTGCCTCCGTCGTGGTTGTTGCTTCCGTCGTGGTTGTTGCTTCCGTAGTGGTGGCAATGGGACAGAGATACTTGCCGGCTAAGCTGGCAAAGTCTTCCTTCAGTTGGTCGGTGTTTTCGCTGGTGTAAACTCTCACTTCGTTTCCGGTGTACTCGGCCAATATTCCCGTGTCACTCTCCTCGTTAAAGGACACGGCGAAGATTTCTGCTCCGGCGTCCTTCAAACTTTCGGCAGCTAGCACTGTTTCCGCATAAGTGTCCGTCGCAATCCCGTCGTTAAACAGTAGAACCAAAAGAGTGGCGTTTTGGCGCAGCTGCGATTCTAGCTCTTTCAATGCAAATTCAATCGTTTCCACAGTAGCCGTGTATCCGCCCGACCCGGCTTCCAGGGCGGAAATGCGCGACAGCACCGACTCCTTCTCCTGTACATCTTCGTTCGTCAATGACCAAGCCATCGATGGCTTGTCATCCCTGTAGGTGACGACAGCCACGCGCGCTTCCGACGGACCAATGGATAGAGGCGACAGTAGTTGAGTCAGTAGAGTCTGATGTCGTTGAAAGTTGTTCTCTTCGTTCTCGTCCGTGTCAAATAGAACGATGATGTCTAATGGATAACCCATGCAGCCTAAAACACGACAGCCGCGTTGCAAAATGATGTACTGTATTCTGTGTTGCATAGCGTACAGTAGTACTTTGTATGTGTACATACGTACAACCTAACGTACACAAACGTGTATGCATGCATTCGCTGCGGTAGGTATTAGGGCAACTATACGTAATGCAATACATGTACAGTACATGCACACATGCACAGTTCTGAAACAAGGTCGACGTATGCGTAAAGTATGTACTGTACATACACTGTCTTCACCTGCTGGTACATCCTCCGAAAATTCCGAAGCGTCGTGAACGGTGTACTTATCAGTATTTATTGATCTGAAAAGAGAGTATGGAAATCAACTACGCAATTCGAATCAACAAACAAACATATCCATCCGGTATTGTAAAGTTACGTGAAGAGAGTAGGTATTTTTTCTTACGTGGTAGAGGTGGTCAGCAAGGCAACCAGCCCCAGTACTATTTCAACTGGCGCCAGCTTCATGCTCCGGTGCACGGTAGTGATATCTGCAGTTTATGTCGTGATGAGATCCATCTGATTTGACGCAAGTGACGCACTGCTATATACCAGGCTAGGCCACTAGGCTATATAGTAAGATCCACGGCAGACCTGTAACAGCAAGGACGCGCTGTCAATATGATGGTACAGATTCGTTTGCATTTCGAGTGTTTCGTACAAACAAGTGGGAATTTTTCGCAACATACAGATCCAAATTTTTCTAAATTGAATTGTTTTCCTCGAAAATAAAACATAATCATTTTAATTCAGTTTTCGCCATGAAATTCAGTACGGAACGGATAGAACGATGACTATTTTTCTCCGGGCAATAAAAAACGGCTGCACCATGACCATTGCCTTTTTTCAGTTGGATCTATCGTATGTATGAGTGAATTGAGTATATACAAACATAAATACGTCAAGTTAATAAAGAAAGTAACAAAAAGGTGGCTACAGGGTCGAAGATACAATAAGATACCCCAGGTGACTCCGTGTAGATTCAGTACCTAACCCCACCGGAGCCCTTTGAGTAATCACTGTTTTGTGTGTCGACACAATCAAACGGCAGGGTGAGGAGGCACGGCACGGGCAGGCATACCGTAGTAGAAATGGTGTATCTTCTCCCTCTTCCGTTTTTCGTCTGAGGCGAAGTCGCCCGAGGCCACGAAGGGAAACCGGCGAAAATCTCGGACGCCCTGAAAAACGCGACAGTAGACAAAAATGCCGATATCGCATTGCACCGGTTGACACTGTATCCATACTAAGGCAGCCATTCGTACACAAATCGTCAACGTCCACACCACACGTACATACCGTTGTTTGTTGGACTCGCCCGTAATATTAGTCTTCTCTTACATTACGCCACCCCCTCCCCTCGTTCTTCCGTTTTCCGATCATGGACGATTTCGTTCTTGCAATGATGGCAACTGTAAAGGGACCATCGTTGTTGGGCCCGCTTACCGCATCATGGCACAGGAATCAGTCAGTACACATACTCAGTCAGTACATCTGTCAATACCGCATGGTGACATTTGATCTTAGGGCTGATTTTGCTGGCGCATATTGCGAGCCATCTGATTCCTCCTTCCTGTCACTCTTGGTTGCTTCTTGTATGTCCGTAGTGTAACAGTCTTTCCTTTTGTTGTTCCTTAGCGCCGCCAAATGCTGCGTACTGCCAACACACTGCATAGCAAAGCTACGTATTGTATTATTAGCCAACTTCTCGCGCAACAGAAGGAGTAAACTTCTAAACTTCTTTCTTGTCCATTCAAGCGTACAGCTTTGAACTCTTTCCAACGGAAGTGTTTTGATCATCGCCGATGGCATACGGCAGTAAACAAGATTCCAAGCTCTTCTGCAAGCTGCTTGACCAACTTTTTGATAATGATGATGGGCTCCGTACTTTGCTGCTACCAAACCAGTGGGTGGTTGCGACAGCAATCTTGGCGCGGTCACGAATATGCGCGGTGGTTGTTTCTCTTTTGCTTTCGCCCACACACGCGTCCTGGAAAGAATTATACGAAGTTGCATGCACGCAGGGGCGCAGGGGTGACAGCCTCGGCATGTTCTCGGGCTTTGTTGGGTCACCGGGCGGCATCGGGCATTTTCTATTGCTGGTGGGTGCTCTATTTCAAAGAGTACATACAATGCCACGTACCCCTAGAGCGCGTAGCTACGCTTCGCTTTGCGCGCGCGCTTTAGGGGTACGTGTTAATGCCATGGACTTTTAGAAGTGTTTTTATTCATGCATTTCCCATCATTTAGATTAGCCGCACGAGGGACAGGCTCCCGAAGCGAACCAAGACGCGTAACGGATTACGGTAGGTTACCTACTACGTAGTAAAAACGAAGATAACGACGCAAAGCGTGCATCGTCGTCTTCGTTCGCTTCGGAACCTTGTCCCTCATGCGGCTAATCTAAATGATGGGAAATGCATGGATTTTTACCCATGCACAGCCAGCCAGCCCTCTCGTTGGTCATTTGTAAAATACAACCAAACAACCAACAACCAAACAACCAAAAGTGTGGACCTCTTGAAACCAGCTCCGCCAAAAGGACGCACATGGTTTGTTTCTTTGAATTGTACCCTGTGCTCATCCTGTCAGCCGATCCTCCACCTTCTCTATCATTTACACGCTGGAATACTTGAACAGTCGCTATGGGGCACTTTTTTACAAAATGTTATCAAAGAAAGCAAGTTGGGCTTTTAAAAATAGGACAGGACTTAGGGTTTAGGCTTAGGCTTAGGTATTAGGCTTAGGCTTAGGTATTGGATTTAGAGGAGTAGGCCCAAGCCTAAGCCTACGCCCACGCCTAAAGCCTAGCAGTCCTGTTCAAAGCCTGTTTTGAAAGAGCACAGCGTGCTTTCTTTGATTACATTTTTGTACAACAAAATTCCCCCGTAGCGACTGTTCAACTATTCCAGCATGTAGCACTTGGTGTGTACCATATGGGGGCAGGAGAGGGACACAGGGACACAGTACTTCCAGATGATCTAACCAATCTGCTCTCGCAATCAACAAGCATGGATGGAGGAGAAAGAGGAAGTAAAGGTGGAAGGTGGAGGATAGATAAAAAGGGTGGAGGATCGCACTGATAATGAGTACAGGGTACAATTCAAAGAAACAAACCATGTGCGTCATTTTGGCGGGGCTAGTTTTAAGAGGTCCACACTTTTGGTTGTTTGGTTGGGCAACGACGAAAACACGCAGGCGCAGGCGCAGGACGCAGCTTTTGGAAAAGGCGCAGGCGACGAAATGGCGCAGGATTTTTCGAACTACAAAACCTATGTACTCAGAACGTTAGACCCATCAGCAAAAAAAACGGAATTGCATTTTGCTGCAAGAATTGGACACGAAACAATATACAGGGTGTCCCGAAATAAACCGGCCACCTTTCCGGGCATGTAACTCTGGAACGACACTTGAGATTTTCATGCGGTTTTTTTTTATTTTGTAGTCAAGGCTTCAACTGAGATCTGTACAAAATTTTAGCTTCGTACGCCCAGTGGAAGGTGCTCAAACACCTTCTTTCTCCGGCGGTCAAAAACGAGGGTTTTTCTAACTGGTAGTGCCGATTTAGTGGTCTATTGTGCATGGGTCCAAGACATAATTAGTCTCGTAATGAAAAAGAAGTCCCAAAATGCTAGGAAATGTGAATCTCACGCAGTAACCCCAATTCCACCATAGCAAACGCATGGAACAGGGTATCTTGAAAAATTAAGGCCGAATTTTTCTCCATACTGAAGAAAAACGTCGATTTTGAACTTCGAGATTCAAACCGTCGTAATTTCCGAATTATGTGGACCAAATAGCTGAAATTTTGTACAGATCTCAGTTGAAGCCTTGACTACAAAATAAAAAAAACCGCATGAAAATCTCAAGTGTCGTTCCAGAGTTACATGCCCGGAAAGGTGGCCGGTTTATTTCGGGACACTCTGTATATGGCATTGGTAGAGCTTGATTTTCATTTCTCGCAGGAGAGTTCAGCTGCAACTACACATTTTCGTATAGCACCTGTATCGGGAGAATGGTGTGGTGAGGGTGCCTAGAACCTAGCGGGTGACGGATGGCAAGTGGCGCTGCGTATGCGGGTACATATAGCAGGCACTTGCGATGGAACTCTTGTCTGGCGGCATAGCTCAATCGGTAGAGCATTGGCATGGCAAGCCGAAGGTTGCGGGTTCGAGCCCAGCTGCCCCAGAGAGTTTTCCTTTCCTTAGGAATTGGGACTTCCATTCACCTCGCGACAAATGGGCTACGTAGTGAACAGAAACGTGGAGACATTGTCCCCTTTTTTGCCCCTTTATAATGGGGCCCTTTTTGCCCCTCCTTTAGGTTTCATAAAACCCTTTATAAAGGTTTCATAAAACCCAATAAATAGGGGAAAATAAAAATCGGGGATTGAAAAACCCGCATTATAAAGGGGCGAAAAAGGGGACAATGTCTCCACGGTTCTGTTCACTACATAGCCCATTCTTCCCAATACAGGTGTTATATATTTTTGGTATTGACAAAGCCATTCTATTGGTTTTTATGAAACCATTGCATTTACAAAACCAACGGTTTACTCAGCAATGGTTTTCCCCCAATTGCCCCAAACCAATGGTTTGCCCCAATATAATGACAACTGCCACTTGCATGCACAATTTGTCCGCTGTGGTACTGCGACGAAACAATCGGGTGCCATCTCTACCAAATGAAGTAGTTGGGATGACCCACGACGAAAAATGTGCCAGTTTCACCTGAACTCTCCTGTGAGAAATGAAAACAAGCGAGACGTGGAATTGGCCTTTGCCATCAAGATCTGCCAACAGCATACTTCTATTTTTTCTTGTCCAACTCTTGCAGCGAAATGCTATTCTAACTGATCTTCTAGCTGGTGGGTCGAACGTTATGAGTACTACGATTTGTAGTTCAAAAAATCTTGCGCCGTTTCGTCGCCTGCGCCTTTTCCAAAAGCTGCGTCCTGCGCCTGCGCCTGCGTGTTTTCGTCGTTGCCCCCCGGTCAGCAAATTTTTTGGGCATCTGGCAACACTGAACAGAAGCAGAAGGTAATTTTCAATTTGGTCAGCGTCAGCGTGCCGAATCGGGAGCAGGAGACGATTACCGATTCGTTGGATTCGGTCCTTTGGTGACCTGTCGGTCGAGTTTGTTTGTCGAAATTGAATTTATGATGGAAACGGACAAACGCAATTACTCTGCGCCGAGCTGGCGCTTGTTCACAATACCGTTGGTGGTGCGAGTGATGCGCGATTTGCCGATTCACAGCTGCGCTCCGCGCTGGGGCTGACGTGTCGCAATTGGTGGCCGGCGTTTTGGGAGCCGTCCTTATGGCGACGGGTGGAGTTTGATTTTCAGCGCGGGCTCGCACCAGGACAGCGGTCAGCAAGGGTGCATTGGTCAGTTCGGGCATCACATTCGGTCGGTGGTCATTCGGTTGAATCGAGGCCGAGTTGGACAACCGAGTGCTCGCCACGGATACGCTGCGCAAAATTAGCAGCAAATTCCACAGCGCCAAATTCGTCAATTGCGCCCATCCATTTCACCGGGGAAAATCCTCTATTCTACCGCGGTCAAGAATAGGTGTGATTCAGATAAAGGAGTTTTGCTTATCGTTACGTTGCATTTTTTAGAAACTGTAACAACAGAAGAGCAATTTCGCGTTTCTGTTCTTCGTTCAGTTACGTGATTGCTCTTTTGTTGTTACAGTTTCTAAAAAATGCGACGTAATGATAAGCAAAACTCCTTTATCTGAATCACACCTATTCTTGACCGCGGTAGAATCGGGGAGTTTGCCCGGTGAACTGGATGCGCAATCGACGAATTTGGCGCTGTTTTTTTTGTGCTAATTTGCGCAGCGTATCCGTGGCGAGCACTCGGTTGTCCAACTCGGCCTTCTTCGAACCGAATGACCACCGACCGAATGTGATGCCCGAACTGACCAATGCACCCTTGCTGACCGCTGTCCTGGGCTAGCCCGCGCTGAAAATCAAACTCCACCCGTCGCCATAAGGACGGCTCCCAAAACGCCGGCCACCAATTGCGACACGTCGGCCCCAGCGCGGAGCGCAGCTCTAATCGGCAAATCGCGCATCACTCGCACCACGAACGGTATCGGCAACAAGTCAGAAGATAGGCGCAGAGTAATTGCGTTTGTCCGTTTTCATCATAAATTCAATTTCGACAAACAAGTATTCAACCCGACAGGTCACCAAAGGACCGAATCCAACGAATCGGTAATCGTCTCCTGCTCCACGGCTGACGCTGACCAAATTGAAAATTACCTTCTGCTTCTGTTCAGTGTTGCCAGATGCCCAAAAAATTTGCTGACCGGGGGGCAACGACGAAAACACGCAGGCGCAGGCGCAGGACGCAGCTTTTGGAAAAGGCGCAGGCGACGAAACGGCGCAAGATTTTTTGAACTACAAATCGTAGTACTCATAACGTTCGACCCATCAGCTAGAAGATCAGTTAGAATAGCATTTCGCTGCAAGAGTTGGACAAGAAACAATAGATATGCTGTTGGCAGATGTTGATGGCAAAGGCCAATTCCACGTCTCGCTTGTTTTTCATTTCTCACAGGAGAGTTCAGGTGAAACTACACATTTTCGTCGTGGGTCACATCTACTTCATTTGGTAGAGATGACACCCGATTGTTTCGTCGCAGTACCACAGCGGACAAATTGTGCATGCAAGTGGCAGTTGTCATTATATTGGGGCAAACCATTGGTTTGGGGCAATTGGGGGGAAAACCATTGCTGAGTAAACCGTTGGTTTTGTAAATGCAATGGTTTCATAAAAACCAATAGAATGGCTTTGTCAATACCAAAAATATATAACACCTGTATTGGGAAGAATGGGCTATGTAGTGAACAGAACCGTGGAGACATTGTCCCCTTTTTCGCCCCTTTATAATGCGGGTTTTTCAATCCCGATTTTTATTTTCCCCTATTTATTGGTTTTTATTAAACCTTTATAAAGGGTTTTATGAAACCTAAAGGAGGGGCAAAAAGGGCCCCATTATAAAGGGGCAAAAAAGGGGACAATGTCTCCACCACGTTTCTGTTCACTACGTAGCCCATTTGTCGCGAGGTGAATGGAAGTCCCAATTCCTAAGGAAAGGAAAACTCTCTGGGGCAGCTGGGCTCGAACCCGCAACCTTCGGCTTGCCGTGCCAATGCTCTACCGATTGAGCTATGCCGCCAGACAAGAGTTCCATCGCAAGTGCCTGCTATATGTACCCGCATACGCAGCGCCACTTGCCATCCGTCACCCGCTAGGTTCTAGGCACCCTCACCACACCATTCTCCCGATACAGGTGCTATACGAAAATGTGTAGTTGCAGCTGAACTCTCCTGCGAGAAATGAAAATCAAGCTCTACCAATGCCATATACAGAGTGTCCCGAAATAAACCGGCCACCTTTCCAGGCATGTAACTCTGGAACGACACTTGAGATTTTCATGCGGTTTTTTTATTTTGTAGTCAAGGCTTCAACTGAGATCTGTACAAAATTTCAGCTATTTGGTCCACATAATTCGGAAATTATGACGGTTTGAATCTCGAAGTTCAAAATCGACGTTTTTCTTCAGTATGGAGAAAAATTCGGCCTTAATTTTTCAAGATACCCTGTTCCATGCGTTTGCTATGGTGGAATTGGGGTTACTGCGTGAGATTCACATTTCCTAGCATTTTGGGACTTCTTTTTCATTACGAGACTAATTATGTCTTGGACCCATGCACAATAGACCACTAAATCGGCACTACCAGTTAGAAAAACCCTCGTTTTTGACCGCCGGAGAAAGAAGGTGTTTGAGCACCTTCCACTGGGCGTACGAAGCTAAAATTTTGTACAGATCTCAGTTGAAGCCTTGACTACAAAATAAAAAAAACCGCATGAAAATCTCAAGTGTCGTTCCAGAGTTACATGCCCGGAAAGGTGGCCGGTTTATTTCGGGACACCCTGTATATTGTTTCGTGTCCAATTCTTGCAGCAAAATGTAATTCCGTTTTTTTTGCTGATGGGTCTAACGTTCTGAGTACATAGGTTTTGTAGTTCGAAAAATCCTGCGCCATTTCGTCGCCTGCGCCTTTTCCAAAAGCTGCGTCCTGCGCCTGCGCCTGCGTGTTTTCGTCGTTGCCGACCGGGGGGGGGGGGGGGGGGGGGGGGGGGGGCCGCGGGGTGGCGGGCGAGGAAAGTCATCAAAACTGATAGAAGCACTGAAAAATTGAAGTTGGCTGGCTGCATGGATATCATAAAATATTAGGAAAAGTAGGACTAACACGCGCCGAAGGCGAGAAATTTTTCCAAAGTCTCCATCTGAAAATGATGAAAACGTACTCAGAAAATTTTATGCATTCTCTCTCGGTGCTCAAAATTCAGCGCGGTCTATACACTTTCATGCAAGATCAAATTCGAGTATCATCCGAGTATTTTATGAGTATGCGCGAACACCATGCTCAGTGCAACAATGATGTGAGATAGCCCATCAGTACTTCCCCTTCTCCAGGCATGATATCAAGAACATCACCCAGATTTCTTTACATTTCTTCCTCCTCCATCCCTTCCCTGTCATCACTGTACACTGTTCATACAGTATATCAGCATTGATAAGCTCAAACATTCGACTCGATGGTTCAAAGGGCGATGGCAACATATTATATGCACACGCAGTTTCGTACTATCATTCGCGATTTTATGCGAGTTTTTGCAACAAATTGTTGCGCCAGGAAAAAAATTTTCCCCTACGCCCACCCCCCAAATCGTGCCAGACTAGTCCCAGACGTCCAGACCAACTTTTGAGTGCTAGATTGGGGTCCAATAGTTCCAGGGTTAGCACTATAGTACCAGACCTGGCAACACTGCTTCTGTTTGGGAAGGTGTAAAGGCGGGGGCGGGAGCGAGGGGCGGGGACGGGAAGCAGGGACGGGGGCGAGAATTGGGGCGACAGAGACTGATGAAAGTGGAGGTCGGGGGCCAAACCATTGATGAAGGCGGGGGGCGGGGCATATGGATACTGATGAAGGCGGGCGGCGGTGAAATGGGACAAGATGAAAGAGGGGGTGCGGAACGACGACTATGAAAACTTGACCATTGATGAAGGGCGGGGGCGACGACGATCAAACATGATCAATGATAAAAGCGGGGGCGATCATTAACTTGACCTACTTATTAAAGGCGGGGGCGAGGGAAATGGATGCTGATGAAGGGCTGGGAAGGGGGGGGGGGAGCCAACCGGCTGAAGTGGTCAGGTTTGATAGTGGTTGCCCCCGCTTTCATCAGTGGGAATGTTTGAGAGCGGTTAAGCCTTGCTCTGCTTTCATCAGTAGTCATGTTTCATAGTTGTTGGTCGGTGCCCGCCCTCCCCCCCTCCCGCTTTCATTTTTATGTGGTCATGTTCTATAGTCATCAGCCGCGCTCGCCTTCGCGCTCAGCATCCATTCACCCCCTCGCCTTCATCGGTATCCTGATACGCCGCCGCTCTCTGCCCTTCATCATCAAAATCGGCCTGAACTCATGTCCTGTCGCTCAATTTCAGCCCCTGCCGCATTCATGATAGTTTCGGATCGCCCCGCCCCCGCCTTTATACTCTTCCTTCTGTTATGTAAGGAAGTTTGGGGTCATACTAAAAGGCGGACGCGGACGCTATACTAAAAGGCGGGCGCGGACACGGACGCTAAGCTAATAGGCGGACGCATAAAAGGCGGACGCCATACTAAAAGGCGGACGCCAATCTCAAAAGGTGTGCTCACGTCTGCCCTGCGGATGGTGTACTAAAAGGCGGGCGAATAAAAGGCGGACGCTGTACTAAAAGGCGGACGGCATACTAAAAGGCAGATGCATAAAAGGCGGACGGACGCCTGTTACAAAAAGTATGCCCACGTCTGCCATTTTGAGCTGGCAATACTTGCACATCTGGCAGCATTTTCATGCATCTGGCAACACTTTTATAGCATGCCTTTATGTATGCTTCTTTACTAAACAGCGGACGTGGATGCATATTTGTAACAGGCATCCGCCTTTTAGTACAGTGTCTGCATCCGCGTCCGCCTCTTAGTATGGCTTCCGCCTTTTGTTCATACACCTTTTAGTACAGCGTCCGCAGGGCAGACATGAGCATACCTTTTGAAATTGGCATCCACCATTTATGCGTCCGCCTTTTAGTACGGCGTCTGCCTTTCATGCGTCTGCGTCCGCGTCCGCCTTTTGGTACGGCGTCTGCGTCCGCGTCCGCCTTTTAGTACAGCGTCCGCGTCCGTGTCTGCGTCCGCCTTTTAAAGTATGACCAGCAGGTTTCTGCCGTGTGATAAAAATATCTCAGTAAGTAGCAATCTTAGAGCAAAGCAGTCAAGAATGCCATGGATAAGTTTTAGCAGGATGTCCAAATCAAAAACCGTTTGCTTCTAGCTGTTCTCAGTGTCAAGATCTCGCCGATGTTCTTAAGTATGGAAATCGCCAAAATGGGCATTGACCAAATACGCATAACTAACTGCACATACCACAAAACAGCGCGCCCCCAACGCCCGATTCTACGAACGAAGCATGACAAGAAAAATTTCATTTCTTTGCGATTTCTATTGCCATATTTAGCGTTCAACATTATTGTTGCGCTAACGATATGCGTAGTTTAGTTTTGCGTATTTGGTCGACGCGATTTTTAGCGATT
>JASAMW010005130.1:0-42012 GCA_030247985.1 Epsilonema sp. ZAB3_2
TTCACAACGAACGCTGATATCGACGTCAACGCAGATATCCACGTTCAATCAATAGTATCGACGTTTGCACGCAGATATCGACGTTCAACGCAGATATCGACGTTCGACGCAGATATCGACGTTCGACGCAGATACCGACGTTCGACGCAGATATCGACGTTCGACGCAGATATTAGCGATCGCAGAAAAAAGTAGCAAACATCGACGAAAACTTGATGGAAATACGTACGTACGTATAAAAACAACATCATCATCTGTGCCGGCGTTATTATTGGAGAAAAATAAAGATTTACGTAGATTTTCATAATCTGCGTCGAACGTCGATATCTGCGTTGAACGTCGATATCTGCGTCGAACGTCGATATCTGCGTCGAACGTCGATATCTGCGTCGAATGTCGATATCTGCGTCGAACGTCGATATCTGCGTCGAACGTCGATATCTGCGTTGAACGTCGATATCTGCGTTGACAGCGTTCGTTGTGAACGGGCCAAGAAGCGTAATCAGTCTTTTTTGTTTCGGAATGACGCCGCAAGAGGGGGCAGGCGGTGGCAGTTCTGCCTGTTTGGCGAAAGCGCTATTCTTCGGTACGATATCGCGATGGTAGGGCAGACAGTCTATAATTTTGTCAGCTCCTTCCTCGATAATGTTTTGGGTGGTAGAGCCGCTTGACAGGACAGTCAGCCCTGTCTGTCAGCAGGCATGTCAGGAAATTGACCAGGCTCCAGGGCTCCTGAAAGACCCAATGAGCTGGAAACCCCCCACCCCCCCGTGCGCGAGAGCTGCTTCGTTCAGTTTCGTCTGGTATTGGCACAGTTCCCGGATCACCGGTAAGCTGAAGATGTCCGCGTTTGGCTGGAGCTTCAGAAGCAGGAAAGGGTTGATGAACACAACTGGAAAAAGGAAAAAACTCAATAGGTAAAGTTTCTAAACTCAGAAAGTTTGTTCGTTATATACAGGGTGTACCATAATATACTACGTATTCAAATTCATCCCATTACTCTGGTTGGGCGGAAGCCTCATTTTGGCGCATGGCTCTTTTCAGGAAAAACTTTGCTTGCTTCACCACATTTGAGCGAGAGAATCCGTTGTTCTTGGAAAGAGTGTTGAGATCCAGGTATTGCTTTATCAACAACTGGTGAGCTAATATCCTTGAGCTCCAGTCGGTACCTCTGGCTTCAAAGCCCTGTATAAAAGTGCCAATGAGTAAAAAGCCGCTTCAAGACATGAACAATTATGTTCTAACTGTTATTCGTATCCAACAAGTAGTACTTTCGAAGCGTCGGACATATCTACTGGAGATATGCTGGTGGGCATCAGAAGTCCTAGCAGGGTCACAATATGTCCAAGTGACAGTATGGCAAGTATGATTATGATGGGATGCTCCAGTAGCAGGAGCGAATACCTTTCAAACAAAACACTGCAATTTTGAAGGAAAATGAAAATGATAAAATACATTTGCAGCTTTACCTGTAAAAGAATGTTTCAATTATTTCAAAGAATTTCTGGTGATGTGGACGAAATGTGTACATATTAGCAAAAATCACCTGAACCAGCTACCGCACACTGAATAACGCGCACTTTCTTCAATGCACTTTGTAAATTTTCCACATCGAATGCCCCATAACGTACAGTGTACATAATGTACATTGTTACCGCTTTTGATGCAGAGGCATGAACACGAGAACAATCAATGAATATTTCCCCAAACTGGTCCAAGTTATTCTTCCAGCACTGATTGCGCACTACGTAGTACGTACGTACTATGTGCTGTCGTATGTATGTACATAACATATAGTCTGGTTTACTTGGAATTGCACCTTGGCCCACCAAATCCCCCTTTGAAACTTGGAATTTGGACAAACTACAGTAAGATTGATTTGACTTGACATGACCCAGTTTCTAGCTTGATTTCTCCCATTGATTTGATTTGATTACACGGCAGTAAATTTCACATCTGGGCGCCAGGTGTGAAACGGTTCACGAGGATGCAGTTTTTTGGGACGAAATTTTTGCACAAGGTGAGGCATATTCTTGGGTATCTACTAGTATCTGTAAAAAATTTCAGCGCTTTACTCTAGTGTTCCTGAGTTATATTAACCCCAAACGACATTTTATATCCAAAACGGACAACCTGTACCTTAGTTCTGCATTCAGCTGCCAAGTTGCTGGGTTCACGTTGTCGAGTTTGTTCTTCACTGCGTTCGGAACGCTCCTCATTTAGCAAAACCGCCGAGATCTGAAGGCCCACTGTGGAGGTCATGAAAAAAAAAAGTTAGGCAGTGGAACGTGTTTTTGTGGAGTTCACTGTCCTCTAGTAAAATTTCATGGAAAAAAACAGTTTGTCAAGTTCATGTTTTGTTGAGTTCATTTTAAAACTCAAGTTTGTGGGCTTTAAAATTCATGAATTTCACAGCGAAATAGTCGAGTCAGTTCCCGGAGCACTAGTACGTACGTACGTACACTCGACAACAAAACTCAAGTTGACATTGTGGAGTATAATTTGCGAGGAGCCATACGTAGATGGCTCGATCTGCGGTTAAAAGCACACTTGCATACGTACTGCTGACTATCATTATTTTTCAAATCAGCCTATTCCTTTATGCGAAAGTTTCATGCTCTGACCATATTCGTCTGCTAACAAAGGAATCAGCTACCACGTCAGTTGTTGCCAGTAATTGCATACACGTTCTGGGACTATGGTCTGTGTTATACCCACGTCATGGTAGAATAGCGGTGGAGTTTCCTGGCGACTGTCCCAACTTAAACTTGCCAGTTAGGAGCAGCAGAGATGGAGAGTTGCTAGGTGTAGAGAAAGTGGAAGCGACAGACTTACTGTTGAGAAAGTCAACCGCAGCAAATCTGACGCAGATTCCGCCATTGCTCTGGCCAATTCAAAACCGCTTCTACTTCAATAAATTCGCGTTGGATTTTTGTGCGGGAACAGCTCAGCCAGATCTACCTTTTCGCTGTAAATTTCAAAACAGCGAAAACCGTTGGATGCTGAAATCATTTAGCAATTGTGCGTACAAAAGAACATTAGGAACACTGCAGCTACGAAACGTTATTGTGTTGATGGATGGTATTGCAGTCGGATGCGATGAAGAACAAATGCAACGCCGCCTGCTGTTGATTCAAGGAAACTCTTGCATTGATCATCCAGAGCGTTGGAAATACATCTATCGAACTGGAAGATTGACAGAATTTCGCCTAGTGGAACGACCAAGGGTTATTCTAATAGATCAAGGCTGGGGCTACACCTATTTTCATTTTCTAATCGACAGCTTGCAGAAACTGTTTCAGCTACCTAATTATCAAGAGCTTCTGAAAGATAAAAACACATTTTTCATCGTACCAAAGTCCGGCTTCTTGGATGGATCAATAATGAACCGATTTGTTCCTGACACTTTCCAGCTATTGGGTGTTTCCGAAGATCGGCTAATAACGGCTCGTGAAAATCTGGGATTGTTGGTGAGAAATGTCAGGATTATTGTGCCCGAGTGGTGCGCAGAAAGTTTGGCTACCAGCATTCAGCGCATGATGGCATACTTCTGGAAGAAAACGGCTCCCCTGCGTACGCAAAATTTGCCTACCCTTTTGATAGACCATCGGCCAGAATCAAGTAGTTTCAACTGTGATAAAGGCCAACTGTCATATCGCTGGATTCTTGTGGTGAAGCGAGGATTCCATCGTTATGTGCGAAATCACAAGGAGATGATGAGACAGCTGAAAAAGCGTTTCCCTTGTGAAGTTTTTCTGGAATTTGGTGAGAAGCAGCCAGCTTCAGTCGCCGCTGTCTATTTTTCCAACGCCAAGCTGGTTGTGGCACCACATGGCGCCGGTTTGTCTAACCTTGTCTTCTCAGAACCACCTCAATTATTCTCTGGAAACAAGACCGGTACAAGGACGAGGGGGAAGGCAGTGATTGAAATGATGGTAGCCGAGCGTCCTCAGCTCCGCCTGTTCGCGCGCCTTGCTCTCACTTGCGGATTTCGCTATTACGGTCTCATGTTCTACAAAATTGCTCATGCCCCGTTGACCGGCTTCACGGCTGATATTGAGAAGTTGTTGTATACGGTGGAGCTTGCACTGACAGACATAGGAGAAGCACCAAAGGTGATGGGTAAAAAACTAGGAGAAGTGAACAAAGATTACAAGTGGACAGCCCCTGAACAATACGTACAGCTTTCTGGAGAGTGGTGCGGATTGAAAGAAGATGGAAAAGGCATGCTACATTAGCTGTACATACCGTACTGTATCTGCATACATAGTTGCACTAGTATCCGTAGTACGTACGATACGTAACGTACATAGTTAGAATGGATAGTCAAAGTGGTCGATAGAGATTTTTCCAGTGTTGTTGTGTTATGCTTATGCTGGCATCACATAGCATTCGATATTTTCGTCTATTTGACCGGCCGCGATTCCATCCTGTCTCTCCACTGCATCCGTTGTGTACCAGTGATCTAGAAAGAAAAGGGAGAAGCCCGTTACAAATAGCGAATGTAGGCACAGTATGTAATGTAATGAAAGGATATTTTTTGTACATAGGTGTACATACATAGTATGACGTGCAGGTGCATGCATGGATACATGCATGACGGCATACCTACATATACCTAGGTACCTAGTCTTCTGCCTGCGCCACCGTTGAACAATCGATAAAGGGGTACGGTGGCTCCGCAGCGTTCAGCATCTGCCGGATCCGAGCAATAGCCCACTTGACCCGATCCATCAACGTTGTAACCTGCAAAAGCAGTTTTAGCGCTCACAAACATTTCCCTGCAGTAGTTTATGCTTCTGCTTATTCAAGCACGGTGTCTGCATGTGCGCATGTGTCATGTACGTACGCATCTTTATTTATTTAGGTATAGACCTATTACATAATATGACGTGTGTACATGATCAATCAATACCCGTAGCTGCCGACTGCGCAGGATCAATGGTGTAGAAGTGGTCGTATCTCCATTTCTGGTAGCGACGGAAGAGCGGTTTGAACGTGCACTGTTGACCTTCGAAATTCACGTCCGCCTTGTCGTACACGTAGCCGATGATTCCTTTGTATCCGCCCGCCGTCTCCGCTTCTGTCTGATCATTGGTCAGGAAGCAGTCGCGCATGCTGTATATTCCAGTCAGATCAGACCGATGCAACGGAATCCAATGGCCTGAAAACTTTCCAATAATACTTTATGAAAAGAAGTCATCAAGAAAAATATGAATATGTATGATTTCTCATCATAAACATGTACACAAGTACGTACGTATGACCGACCGTCGTGCAACTATGTATTGTACGACTGTCGGCTGTATGACTCGTTAAAAGGCGCCTCACCGACGTAGAAAAAGGTTCCTGCCATGGGTCCCTGAAGTACGCCGAGCTTCGGCGTCTGTTTCTCTTGGAATTCGAAGATATCCAGACAGCGGCTGGTGTCCAGATTGGCATCCGTCTTAACCTCGTCGATCTTGGCCTGATCGATCAGACCGTTCACTTGTCTATAGATCACGACCATGTATGGATCGCCTGTAAACGTATAAGAAGAATGGCATCGTGCCCTGTCCTGGTCCTTTTTCTTATCTGCATATTCTAACATTCAAGGCTCGATTCACATCAGAGACAGGTGCTGGGCTTACACTCTCCTTTCGTTCGCCATCTCCAAAGGCTGGCTAGACAGCAGACATTACAGTACATACGACTATTGACAACCGTGGATCTGTTGGGCGTACGATTTCCTTCTCTGATGTGAATGAGCCAAGAAGTTCAAGACTTTTCCCCATGTGTAGCTGTTTAGCCGTAGGGGACAGAAATTGTTATTCACTGCCTCATTCATGCCTTCGTTTCCAACTGGAGCCTCATAGGCGAGCATTTCCACTCCACCAGCGATGTCTGTGCCCTGAATATTCATGACAATCCAGTTGGCGCGCCACTTGTCATTTGTTGCACAGTCGTCAAGGTTTGAGTCGGGATCTATAGAAGACACTTTGGACGGCGAATTGGAGAAGGAAAGGAAAATGTCCACCATGCAAGCCGAGCACATAGACAAATTATCACCTGCCATGATGAGTGTGTAATGATTGTTGGCAACCGGGCTTCCAGATTCATCATGGGGCCAGTTTATTTGGCTGGGTGCATTGGTCACATCATGCGGCGCTAAATGCTCACCCATTACTATCTTCGCACTCCCAAACCACATCTGAAACGGTCTCATTGCGCATAGATACAGTAATCTTGCTTTAAAGAGTTGCGTTCAAGTACCGTTGGTATGCATGCAGTGCAAATCATGCACATTCGGTTGACAAAATGCATTTACGTACAGTGCGCGACACGTGACAAGTCTGGATCCCCGCGCCCTCCCCCGGAGGCCGCCCGGTGTGCGCGCGCGGTCCGCCCGGTGAAACGGAGGAGAAAAGCAGCACGTACCCCTAGAGCGCGCGCTTTAGGGGTACGTGAAAGGGAGAAGAAATGGAAATAAAGAAAGGAGGAGAATTTTGACGTGTTTTGGAATCCTCCTGTCTCCTTGCTTCAACTTCTGTGTTCTATGCTCTTGTAGCGTCGCAATTTATGGCAAAATAATGCCTTGCTAGGCCTACTCACTCGTTTTCTTCTGTTCAATTTATTTTTTCCTTTCTTTTCTTTTTCCCGTCTCCATTACTCCGCGCCAGTCGCGCGGTGTCTCACACGTGTCTCCTCGCGCTCTCCCCGCTTCCACCGCGCGCCGCGGGGATACAGACTTGTCACGTGTCGCGGACTGTAGTACCTCGGTTTCCTCTGGTGGAACCGCACTTTTGATATGACTCAACATTCTCGTTGTGTTGGACAATGCAAGGTGAAATTTCGCGACCACCTCCAGGTTTTGGCAGTGTCCATGTTGGATGCTGAGACATATGGATAAGAGCGCTGTTACAATAACCGGCCAGCCCATCGTGGCTTTAGTAGAAACGGGTCTCGCGGCTTTACTGAACCGATTTAGTGAGCTAATGTGCAATGTTGGATAACCTACATTATCGAATTATGCATGAAGCTGAATGCAATTTGCATTGTTTGTTCATGTGGCTTTATTGGCACATAACGTTACACATTGGGGCTATGAACTTATTGTTTCAATGCACCGCACTTTAATATTCATATGACAATGCGAAAAAGGAAGACACACTTTTCTTTATTTTGGTTCTTGTCATCTTAGGCTGGCCAAACATAGCAGGTGATTCCTTCTCCAGTGGTTTTGGGATCGTTCTTGGTTTTGTTGCGATATTCGTAATAATCGGTTGTGTACCAATGATCTACGAAGTACACAGTCTTTGTTAGAAATATGCCCCCAGAATATAGCACATGTGTTACCTTCGGCTTGCTTACCTCTATCCTTCATTGTTCCGCCGTAATAATATGCTCTGTACAGGGGTCGGGTGGCTCCGCATCGTCGAAAATCCGCGGGATCCGAACAGAAGCCAGCCTCCTTCTCTCTTTTGTAGGCTACAGTACAGTAGAGCTCGTGTTGTTTGTAGGGTACTACGGGGTAAACCCGGACATGGGGTAAACCCGGCACCTAAGCTTTTCTAAACTATCCGCTTCAGCAAATGATGAAACATGATAACTCATTTGAAAGAGGAGAGTTCAAGGAATCGATTGGTAGAATACTTGCCTCAATCCGTCGTATCGTTGCTGAGATATACTAGGTGTCCGCGTTTACCCCCCGTGTCCGGGTTTACCCCACAGTACCCTACTTACTACTACTGTGCTAGTACGTACTACTTCTCCTTACTGCTTTCTGCAAATTTCTGAGTGTATTTCTGCAAATTTATTAAGTTTTCTTTACTGTTTTTCGCCTTTTCTGCTTCGTCTTCATCCAGTGTGTAAAAGTGGTCGTCGTATTTGGTACTGTAGAGCCGGAGTAAGGGTTTGAATAGGCACTGTTGTCCATTACGATACACCTGAGGCGTGTCCGAGACATAGGCTTCAACTCTTTCATAGGTGGGAGTGGTCTTGGCTTCTTGTCGATCTGTCGTGTACAAATGATCGCGCCCTCGGTCGATTCGATACAGTGGCACACGGGCAGCTGAAACATAAATTGTATGTACTACTCCTGCGAGTAATTCTACAGTAGATACATACAAAGTAGGTACGTCGTACACGTGCAAATACAAGAATATGTATGTAATTCTTGCCTACAGAATGTAACCGAAGCTCCCAGAACCAACAGATAGCCAAAAGTTATTAGTACCATCGTTGTTGTGGCAGTTTCACCAAGAAATGTGAAAGATCGAATAAGGTCCAATGGGAAAGATAAGAGAAACAAAACACAAGGTCTTTGATTTGCTGCTTTTGTATGGAGCGGAGAGCACACAACACAATAAAAACATGTTTGTGTTCTAAAATTACTGGTATTGTTACGTACGTACATACATACTGTACTGTACATACACCTAGGTAGGTGACAACGGAACAATGAAAACGAAAACAAGGAGTAGTGAATAAACAAAAAAGCATCCGACTTATTTGAGCAGCGGCTTCATCGAAACAAAAACAAAAAACGACAGTTGACAGTAGTCACGTTGTTCCTCATTCCGGCTCAGGTTTCCAGCAATTCAGGATAAAGTTCATCAACCTCGTCACCAAGTGATTTCACGAAGCATGTGATGCCTTCGAATCGACTCTTCTGCCCGAAGTGGTGACGAATACGTTCTTGACCGCTGACGGTGTACAAGTGATCTACAGGGTGTCTTTTTTCTCATGGATGATTTTGATTGCCAATTTCAACAGGTTTCCCTGTAGCGATTTCGCTCAAATTTTGCCCACATATTCCCGAACGTTTACCATTTACTTGGTAAAAATTTCAAGGTGAAATGCTGTATTGATAGTCAGAATTATCCCCTTCCTTTCAAAACGGCAATTTTGAGCTTTTTCTACCGACTTTTTACTGTCAAATGATTGAAAGACGTTTGTTGGATCCCAACGGCTCTTTCCTAAGAGCAAAATAGTTTCAACAAGATGGAACCTAAGCCCTAAATGGACAAAAAACATTGACAGTGTTGGTGGCATTGCTTGGAGATTGTCCAGTGCTGCTCATGTCTCATCAGTGTTGCATCATCAGCGGATGAGCCATAATCGTCAGATTTGATTACTGCTCCCGAATTCTTTATGGGGTGCAAAGACGGAAAGGGTCTACAAAGACAATCCAAAGCCGTGTACCATGCGAAAAAATGCAGCAGTATTGCCATTTGCCATGTTTTTCGATATCTTGATGGAAGAATTGTAGCAGTAGTCGAATAGTATGGTGAAAATGCTGAAAAATTGTGATCTCATTTTCTCCGCTGTACTTCTCACTGCCAGCGCAGCATTTCAACTTGAAATTTTTATCAAGTAAATGGTAAACGCTCGGGAATATGTGGGCAAAATTTGAGCGACATCGGTACAGGGTAACCTGTTGAAATTGGCAATCAAAATCATCCATGAGAAAAAAGACACCCTGTACAAAATCATACATACATATCGATCATCATACATACAGTAGCCTACTACATATGTTATGCGATATGTACTATTGGAGACAAGCAAGCAAAGCAAGCAAACCTCTGGCTTTTCCTGGCATATCAATCAACATTCGATAGAGCGGAACGTTTGCACCGCAACGATAAGAATCTCTTGGATGCGAGCAGAATCCAGGGGTCAGTGGCCCATACGGACCCATCTCCATCACGTACGAATTCTGCATGGCCTTCTCGGCTTCTGATGCGTCCAGAGTGTAAAAGTGATCGTCATGCTCGGCGCTGTACAGACGGAGAAGAGGTGTACGGTAAAGGTGTGCTCCGGTAATACTTACCACGGAAGACCAAAGGACATTACCCTATGTACCTACTTATGCCCAGTAGGTACATACTGAGACAGAATTGTTCATTCCAATAGAAATAATTAAGACAGCATCCGTTAGAATTACTGGAGTACTCCTTTAAACACACAGATTTGACCGTCTTCACTGTATGGATTGGCGGTATCCGACAAGTATCCTGCTAAACCCTCGAATACTGGGCGCATGTCTCGCATCTCAGTCACGTTGGTCGTGTAGAAGTGATCGCGACCATGTCGAAAAATACGGTAGAAAGGCGTCCAGCCATTATGCACAACTGTGCAAGAGAAATATTGAAACAACAAAAATTGAAGCAGCTTGAGCTGCTTCATCTGCAAATTATTGCTACGTACTCTATCTATCTATACACCATTACAACTACTGGGCATTTCTTTTTACCACTGTCTCAGTCAAGTCAAGTGACGCTGAGAAATTACGTTTACAGCTGCTCGAAAAATATTTGCTGATCTGAAGGATTTTGTAACTTGAAGACGCATAATTTTGCTGAGTCAAAACACTTTCCGGTGATGACTGAAAAACAACCATCGACCTCAATGAGCCGCTGCACCGCTGTCCCTACGTACTCCCTACCTAGCTTACGTACATACGTAAGATGACAGAACATCCACTCAAAACGACCATTTTTATGAGACGTTAGACAACGTCAAATACTGTACACGTACTGTACGGTACGTTAAACCATGGATATGCACGATGACACAACGAAACATTCGCAGCAAAAGCTTCTTCTATTCGTGTCGCCAAATTCTTGGCAATTCCGGAAGGATGTGGTTGTGGTCAATATTGGGTAAGATGTGGTCAACGTCCGGTCGTAGTGGCGGCTGAGGACGACGATCCCAGCGGCTGGGAAATTTCGTCGCACCAGGCGGGAACACATAACAGGTGATGCCTTGGGCAGTGTGATACCGGTTATTTCGCGTTACTTCTATGTATTCTCGGTAATCCGTCGTGTACCAGTGGTCTAAACATTAGTAGCGTACCAACAACAGCTACAGTATGTACTGTACGTACGTACTGAAAGCTCCAGAAGAATCATTCGTCTTTTCAAGAATTCGCATCTTAACTACATTTCATAAATTCTGGCGAGCCTCTGACATTGACAAGCACAAGGTCCCGCGAAAGAGTCTTCGACTTCTGAAAGCTCTCCGCATTCTCGCAATGGACCATATCGATATCAGGGCTGGATGATCCGTACAATACGTGGGTACGTCGTACACACGGTACGCTGTGCATTAGTACGATGGTAATGAATTCCTGCGGCTTACCATTTCTCTTTCTGGATCCCTGACTATGAAAGGCTCTGTAGAGCGGAGCCGTGGCTCCGCATCGCCGAAAATCCCTGGGATCTGAGCAGAAGCCGGGGGACATATCCTCCTCCACGATGTAGCGATCGTTGCGCACGGCCTGCTCGGCTTCCAGCGGATCCAGGGTGTAGAAATGGTCGTCGTAGTATCCGCTGTACAGGCGTATCAGCGGGTTGAAGCGACATCGCTGGCCGGAGTGCTGGTCGTAGACGGTGGGGGTGTCGGAGAGAAAGCCGATCACGCCCTCCAAGCCCGGAACGCGCCGCATCTCCGTCACGTTCGTCGTGTAGAAGTGGTCGCGACCGCGAAAAATGCGATACAATGGCATCCAGTGGGCTGAAGGCGAAACATCCAGTGGCGGTATAAATTTCGTATTATAGGGTATAGGGTATTATCAGGACTCCATAATAGAGAAGGACTGTGAATCTGTGAGCAAAAGTCGTGCACAGAGCTACGTCACGCCCGATAAGAGCCAAAAGTGTCCCCCAACTGGGATCCCCCGTCCCCCACCTGGGGGACGCCGTTCCCCAAGTGGGCGGGACGCCATGGAATGCCTGCCCAACGTTTTTTGAGTATTCGTATCGTTTCTTTTTGGTGGGCGCTTTATGCGTTCGTCTCCAATCTGGTGAAAGGCGTCCCCCAGGTGGGGGACGGGGATCCCAGTTGGGGGACGGGGATCCCAGTTGGGGACGCTTTTGGTTCTATCGGGCTTAGCTCTGTTCACGGCTTTTGCTCCCAGATTCACAGTCCTTCTCTATTATGGAGTCCTGGTATTATTCATTACACACTTCTTCCCGAATGCATACCAGCCGCACGTTTTAGGTACCTACACACCTACTTATACCTTTGACAGCAATTGTATAGTACACCACCAGCAGTTGAAACTGGAAAACGAACATGAGATTCCACCTAACGCGAAAAGTTGCCATTTTTAAAATGGACACGGACAGAGTGATCGCATATTATTTTTTAGCTAAAAACGTTAGGGAATAGGCCTCTGTAGCATTGCTTAGCTTAGCTTATGCAGCTGTTGACAAACACCTTGTCGGTGTCACGATAGCTGTTACTAGTCAATAAATAATGCAAAACGAAGTCGTCTGGTACTTTACTTTGACACTCAAGTACGTAGTTGATGAATAATAGAGGAAACCAAGTTTACTTTCTGATCTGCAGAGTCACTGATTGACACGGATCAAATATTTTCTATTTTTGTTTTCCCCTGCTTGCTACTGTTGAAGTCGTCGAAGTGTCGACTACGCCCAGCCGAATAGCAGACAAGGCGGTTGCAAACGTTCATCCCCTACGTATCTCTACATATGTACGTATGTACCTACTACTGACGTACTGTACGTATTCGGAAGTTACGTTCTTGTAATGCATAGCACTAACTCTCTTTCTAAAGAGCTAAAATTACAAGTACTGTAAACCCTCGTTTGTTTGTAGCCCCCCCCCCCCCCCCCCCCCCCCTCGTTGCCCCCTAATATAGCCCCCCCCCCTCGAATATATAGCCCCCTAATCGGCGACTAACGTCATTTGCCCTCGTTTATAGCCCCTATAGCGAAACGCGAAAAGCAACGGAAAACGTGTGTTATTTTGCGCTGAACACAGTGTGTTTTGGGTGTTTTCATGCATAGGAGATCATTTGCACACCATTTGGAACAGTTCTGAACATTTTACCAGTGATGTCTTTTCGACCAGAATTTTTGACAACAAAAATTTCGACAGTTTTTTGAGCTAAAAGCTGCATTTTTGACTAGAGGAACTTGGAAACATCCAAGAGTTCAGCAGCAGGTCAAAAAACCCTACTTTGGGTGCAAGCAAATGCAAAATGCCCTCGTGTATTGTCCCCCCCCTTGTGTATAGCCCCCCTCGTATATACCCCCTAATCGGCGACTAACGTTTTGATCGCCCCGGGGGCTATATACGAGGGTTTACAGTATAGCACGAGTAACCGCAAACAGGTCGAACAGTACAATATAACTGTAATTTTCAATATAAATTATATAATACCTTTATAATAATAAACCTACGGTATCTCAGCACACAAATGACTCCTAAAGCTGAAAAGTTTCACATCTGCCACTTCTTACTCAAAAAGGAATGCTTGTGCATTTTGCTTCTACCTACTTGAAAAACCCAACAAACATTTCACTTGTTCACTTCGATAGCTTCCTTGAGTTTATCTGGGACGTTTCCTTCAATCCTATCCTATAAACAAAATTCAACACTTATTGTACAGTACCGTAACCCAGTCAGCCTCTTTGTAGTTAGTTTAAAGCTACATACAGCTCGTCTGTTTACGTAGTCTTTGCATTATTTTTGCATACAATCTCAGCTTTGTTCTTGATGAATATAAACGTTGGCATCACGTTGATTTTGTAGGAATCAACCAAATCTTCCTGCAACCGTCGAAACATAATGACATGAATAAAGTTTTAGCGACAAAACATAGGCTACAGTAGCCTACATATCGTGGACAACACAAATTTGGTTGATAAGGAAGAATTACCAAAGCAGTTTCATCGACGTCGACCTTGAAGAACATACAATCCTTGTATTCTTCAGCTAATTGCTAAAACGACACACTGTATTGTATTTGAAATCTTAATCCATAGGTCGGCAGAGCAGAGCTCTACTTACATCTCATCAGTGTGTCTCTTATCGCACGGTTATGTACTAGTGATGTCAGAGTAAAATTCTGGGTAACTTTACCTGGGTTACCTGGCCGATTTTTGGCTGGGTAACTTTACTTTACTTTACCCAGAGCGAAAAACGTTTACCCAGCTTTACTTTTACCCAGAGCTAAATGGCCTTACCAGGTAAAATCGAAGGCCATCCAGGTAAGTATGTAGTACTTACCTGGGTAAAAGACTGCCTACTCTTCAGTACTTACCCGGGTAATTTACCAGGGTAAAAACATGTAGAAGGCAGCTCATTTCAAGAAATAGTGTAGTTTCATAGCAAGACGTCTTTCAAGATGTAAGTTTTGGTGTGGTGTAGGAATACTATAGCAGTTCTGAATTGTGCAGTGGTACAAATTTCATTGTATCAATGGTAGCCACCTGACTTGACTACGGCATTTACATATTTTGACTGCATGTGCATAAACTATGGGAAAAATCCAGGTGCGATTTTACCCGGGTAACTTTCTCAGATGCAGTTTACTTTACCTGGATGGGCTTGTGCTGGGTAAAGTTACCTGACTTTACCTGGCCTGATGCGTTGCTGGGTAATTTTACCCGTACTTTACCTGTTCTAAAAAGACCCAAGTTGACAACACTATTATGTACCGTACATACTGTTTGCTATACAATACAGCGCATTCAAGTTGCATATTATTATTACGTCAAACTTTGGTCCCATCATTTTGCACGGTCCACACCATGTGGCATAGAAGTCAATGGCGACCAATTTTGCGCCAGCTTCGTCCAGGATTTGTTCGAATTCTTCCTTTAAAAATATCATAAAATCAATATCAAACACTCAGCATAGAGAGGCGGCTTGCAGAAACTGATTCTGTCAACATCATAGCAATTCAGATAGTTAGGAAAATAGAATTACAAAGCAAACAATAGCTACAAAAAAGGTAAGCCTAAAGCTAACAAAAATTGTGCAATTTTGCTAAAAAGCAAGTCTGTCACTACAAATACTAATACGTACGTACTACGCCGAACTCAACTGGAGAGGAATCAAACAGGTACATGCATAGGTACGTATACTATACTACATACATAGAAACAGATGTGCGATACGTAACGTATGTATGCATAGAAACGATGCGCCTAACCGGACACAACACCACGGTAAATCAAGAAGCGAAGTCTTACCGGACTTTGGATGGCTTTGACCATGCTGCGCAAGCAAAGTAGGCCGTACGATAACGATACCTTAGTTCCGCACACACCTACAGTATAAACCGTCAGTCAAGCTGAAATATTTCGTGCAAATCTTGTTTTATTGACGAATGCCGCGGTAACAGAGAAGGACAAAATGGCTAAAACCAAGTCTTGCTAAAACTAATAAGCCTATATGCAATATTGTTCCTTTTTTCATTCCTTCATACAAAGCGACAGGCAGCGACAGAGTGACACAGCAAAGCTATTGAAAATGTAATTTACCCAAGCCTGCCGCCGCAATACAGCGGCACTTTGATTTTGATGGTAAGCAAGCAGTAAAGGTGGCATACTTATGTGGTGAAATACCTATGATGACGAACAAGCGGCAAGCGCCCTGCGTGGGCAAAGGACGTATAAGCAAAACTAATTTAATTTACACCTGATAAAGATAAGCGCGTTGCCAGAAAGCTGAGGTGTTACACTGATGAAATAAGGTTGATAACTGTCACAAAATGTGAGCTACCGCCTACCACATATCAGCTGTAAGCGTGGAAAGGAATTCAAAGAGAAGTCCTGTTGGTTGGTTGATTTTTACTTTCGGATAATGCATCCCGGACCTAGCAAAACACAAAACCGACCACACTCGTCGACTACTCTTATTTCCCGTAGGTACACGCACTAAAAATACATGCATAACATACGTACATATACGCACGTACAGTATAGTACGTACAATAGAACAATAGAACGAGAGGCTATTCATAGGGTTGGCGTCGGCCCTCTACTCTAGCATTGCTAGTTGGCTCTATATCACATGCATGTACCGCTTTAGCCCATGATAGCCCAAAACACAAGATGCACCAACTGCTAAAAATCAATGTAGGCTAAATAAAAATTAAAAGATAAAAATAAAAAGAGCAGTGCTGAGGGCCGGATGCACAAAGACAGAGACGACGTGACAGACAATCATGAAGTCAACGTACTGGTGCGCTTCAGACGTGAACTCCGAATTCGCTCCGATTCCCAATTCGGAGCCATGACTATGCTTCAACATGTAAAATCTCCGAGTTCGCACCGAACTCGCTCTGTTTTTCCAAACGTGCGTGTGAACAACCGACTTTGTAATTCAAAAACGTGTGAGTAATCGACATTCGTTTCGGTTCAAAACGAAGTCATTCCAAACTCGGAGTGAACTCGATGGAGCAAACTTGGAGCACGTCCGAAGCGCACCACACTGCATCGAACAGCACTACAGCAGAAAGCGCACCGATAAAAAAACAGGTACTCCTAGATCAACTAAGCATTTACAAAAGTACATGTAGATGGCTTTGAAGCAAGGACTCCTAAAGAGCAAACTTGGGAAAAGGCCGCTTTAGGAGTACGCGAGAGAAAGGAAAGAAGAAAAAGTCACCGACTTCTAGAGTGTAACAACACGCACTCTATACAATACTAAAAAAGTCTCAAACAAGAAAAAGCAGCTTTCACATTTAAAAACCCACATTCCTTTAAAAAAAAAAATTTCATTTCCAACTCAAATTCCTTCTCTTCTCTCCCTCCCCCCCACCCTCTTAAAAGAAAAAAAAATCACACACAAAAAACACCACACACCACAAAAACATACCAAAACACACACCCCCACCCCCAACCTCTCTCCCTCTCTCTTTCTTGCGACAGAAACAGCCACCCCCCTCCCCCCCACAACCAAAACCCCCCCCCCCAAAACCCCCCCCCCCAAAAAAAAAAAAAAAAAACACACCTAACAAGACACAACCCACCCTGAAAGAGAAAAAAAAAGAAAAAGGAAGGGAGCGGAGCGGAAGGAAAAGGAAAGAAAGAAAGGAAACTGTCAACGTGGAGGCTGAGGCAGAGCATGCGGAGGGCGAATGGGAGGAAAATCACCTTGTAACAGCTGTAAGCAGTAGCTGAATGGCGCAAAATGGACGTTGATGACCGGTCGGAGAAACTAGCGCTTGCCAGGAAAAAGGTATGGCCTCCTATTTACAAAGGCCCCACCTGGTGCGCTTGACCAATTTGTGTGACCTTCAGTACGAGGGCCTGGTCTGGCGTAAGATACAAGTAGAATGGATGAGGTCGCAAATAGCGTTGCGCACACGTAGTAGCGCTATTTCTTGCAAAACTTGCCAGTTTTTATGCGCACATTTCCTTTTTAGCCAAGTACTGGTAGCGGCAATTTAGCTAAAAGTAAGTAAATGACCATAAAAATGACAAGTTTTGCAACAAAAAGCGCTACTACGTGTGCGCATCGCTAATTACGACCACACCAATTGTGAGTGTTTTGCTGCTTGCAAAATGCAAATTCACAATTCTATTTTACGCCGGAAAATGACCCTACAGAAGTCCACAAATTTAGGACCAGGTCAAATTCTGGACACCAGCTTCAGCTATTTGGTGTCTAGCGCTCCTGATCAAAACATAGGGTACTGTGGGGTAAATCTGGACACCTAAGCTTTTCTGAACTTGCCGCATCAGCAAATGATGAACATGGTAGTTCATGTGAAAGAGGGAGTTCAAGAAATCGATGGTAGAATACCTGTCTCAATAGGTGTGGATGCTGAGATATACTAAGTGTCCGGGTTTACCTGTGTCCGGGTTTACCCCACAGTACCCTACTTATTTCTGTCTTGTTTAGCTGAAACAGTTTCAAAAGCAGCAACAGCGACCGAGCGGTGCCTCTTCGTCTTGTAGCGACCACAGCAGCCACCAGAAACAACAACACGCTTCTTCTCGCCATCTTTTCTCATCCTCTTCTGCTCACTCATCCAGCAAGCAGAAAGCGCTGAGCGAAGGATTCACCGGCTATTCCACAGAAAGTCTAGAGGACGAATCCGCTAATAACAGTCAGAATTGCGAGAAATTTCGGCGGAATTCTGCAAATTCCGCACCCGGCTTCCGACATGACGAACATCGCAGTCCATTTCAAAGGATTAGAAAACCATCGGAAGAAGATGATAGTGAGGAAAATGGGGCAGGAAGCTCCTATTTTCCCTCCTCTTCTCCTAGCATTGGCAGAACTCCTTTGGGGACAAGAATTAGCCTAGAAGAAGAAGGTGGTGACACTTCCCGCGAAGAAAATAATATCGAGACGCTTGCAGTACCATATTCTTCCACCGCTTCAAATGATAATGATATTATTTTGACTGCTGACAGAGCGACAGGAGTCACTTATTCTTCTCCAAATCTTGACAGCGAGCCGCAGGTGCCATATTCTTCTTCATCTTTGCCTTCTGGGACTAACTATGGTACTGCGACAGTGGAACAACAGGCCACAGCAGGGTTGGCAGCCTATTTTCAAGAGCCGAGTGCGCAGGCTGTTTTGTCCAATTACTTCGAGCAAGGGAGAGAGGAAAAGCCATCTGTACTACCACCCAATGTTGAGGCGTCCTCGAATTATGGTGGAAGTGGATCCATGTCTGAAGCGTCTTTCCAAAGGACAAATGTGATACAGGGACTGGGACAGCAGCAGAGGGGTGAAGATGCTACTTCCTTGGCTGCTGCCGATACTCACGAATCTGTGATGGAAACGTTGACTTCCTCTGCTGCAGAGGACGACCGAAATTTTGGGACGATGACTGCGGTTGACAGTAATGGAAATAACGAAGCAGAAAACGCAATTTCAGACCCAAAACCTTCGACTTCCGCTTCTAGCGAATCTGGATCAGTGGATAGCTTGATGGTATGGTATGGTACCTTTTTTTCGTGAGCTACACTAGGTTGTTGTGGGTGTCCCAGGTCGGTTTTGCGTGGAATAGTAAGTTTGTTTGTGACGCGTTTTGCTGTTGTCTGTCGCGCTGGCTCCTTCGTACATTCGAGAGTTTGATAAGACACTTAGAAATGAAACCGAGATATGTAAATCACGGGAAAAAATGTATGTAGTATGCTTCATTATGAATATCGTGCAAAACCGATTCAGGGCACCAAATAGTAGCGCGAAGGCCCCAGTCGACGAGTTAGCGGTATGCTGCTGTTCCGTCGTGTGGGGTCTTCACTGTTTAGCTAGAGGGAGTGTGAGTAAAATTAGTCGTGTTTTACAGCTTATGAACGAAGAGCTACGCAGAAATTTGGAGGAGTCGCAGCGAAATTACGGGATATTGGCTGATCAATATCAGCAGCTGGTGAGTAATACGTACGTACGTACTGCAGAATACACATAACTTTATCGATTTATTGATTATCTATTGATTTGAGAACGGTTTTTTATTTTGACTTTGTAGAACGCCACCTATGCTCAATTGCACGCGGCCTACTGTGCCTTAGTATCGCAACGGGAGGAGGAGAAATCACGCGATGACAATAACAGTGCCGAGAAAATCGATAATTCGGCTGTGGATAATAGTGCAGAGATGGAATCGCTCAAAACGGAAGTGGCCAAACATATTCAGGTCAGAACCATTTCTGCTGTGTAATGGTGGAGAATGCAGCAACAGTAATGTGCAACGTGACCGATGGTATTGTTTGATATTGGGGACGGAATCACCTAATTACTATTCTGCGCATTGCGACAGGCAACATCTACATCATAAAGTGTCGTTTAGGGTGCTTGCGTCCCATAATGAAGGTTCGATGACAATTCGTCGATTTTCGTATGCTGTAAATGCGGTTCTGGGTGAACTTAAGTGTTTGATGTTTCATGCTGCTTTTCCCTTTGGGAGTGTTTAGACACTTTTAGCTCTGGTTCCTCTGCATCAATCGAGAAAATCTTTCGCCTTTTACTAAAGATTTCCGTGCAGAGGAGCATTTATGAGTAAATTTTGATGCTTTTTGTGAAGTCTCAACTTCGGTTGAGGCTGAAAATTTTACGAAAGGTTCAGAAACCATATTGGTGTTGCGCTATTACGTATTTACGTACATGCATCACATGACAGCTAGCCGGTTTTCCTAGGAGAGGGCGCCTATTTGGCACCTCTCAATCAACCAGGGCCTCAATCAATGAGACTTGATGGCGCGTTCACCAGGCGTCCGTCCGTCCGTCAAATCCGAAAAAAATGTATCTAGGAGTACACGGTTGTTTGCGGTGTGCCATGTACTCCTAGATACGTCCGTTACGGATTTGACGGACGTGACGGACGCCTGTCCGTTACGGATTTGACGGACGTGACGGACGCCTGGTGAACGCGCCATGACTGTTTTTTGTCATGGTTTGAGACGATAACGGTGCTGGTAGAGGAGAAGAGCGGTCTGCAGTCTCAGTTGCGTCAGGCGTTGGAGATCGCGAACGGGAAGCACGCGGAAGCGCAGGAACTGCGTGGCAGGCTGCACGAGAACAGGGAGCAGCTGCTGGCGCTGGAGAAGCAGACGGAGGGCCTAGGCCAGCTGGAGCTCATGCTGCAGAGACAGAAGACGGAGCTGGACAGGGCCCGCGCGGAGAGCGCCCAGCACCAGGCCAAAGCGGTGGATCTGCAGCAGGACAGGAGCGAAAGCCACGCCAGGCTCAAGGTTAGTCAGTATGATTTGGTACTCTGGTAGGGCGAACGATGTACTGTACATGTAAGTACAGTAAGGAAGGAGGAAGGGAGAAATGTACGCGACGAACTTACATCGCGAGATGACGGTGGCTTGATATGGGGTGCTGCGGGGTAATTACGGACCGGGGGGGAATTAGGGTGATCCATACTCCATACATGCATCTCTCACACCTAAGGAGGGAAATGAATCGGAAAACAATCGAAGAACAATCTGTTGTAAAAGGCATTATTACAAGGGTCATTTTGAATTCGGATACCACCACGCTGACTAATTTCGTGCTTTATCCAACCGAATTAGGCTGACGACGCTAGCTGCTGGCCTGAATTGCCCCTGCACTACACTGCTTAAAACTTTCTGTCAGTGGGGCGCCCACAACCGTCTGTTTCTCTCTCATTCTTCAGGTGAAGAGTCGTGAACTGGACCGTCTGCAGGCGGAGCTGGGGGATCTGCGGAAGGAGCTGCAGATGAAGGAGATCTACATTCGCCAGCTGACGGCGGCCGGCGCTCAGTCGCCCCACGTGCAGCAGGAGATGGAGGAGGCCCTGCGCACTGCAGCCGCAGCCAATCAGCGTCTGCAGACGGAGCTGGCGGCCAATCAGGCGCAGGCTGAGCACTGGAGGAAGGAGGCGGAGCGCAGCAGAGACCAGTACGAGATCTACGGGCGCCAACTCAACGAGAAACTGGTGGAGTTGTCTGCGCAGGTGAGCAACTACTGTGGTGTTCGACTAGTACGTTATTGTTACGGTAAGGCGATTGATGATAGTTTGTGTTTACTCACGAGTTGCGCTTAGTACTAGGTCGCGAGGTGACCCCGCTGCATAACCCTGACTTTCAGTAGTGCGCTACACACGAGGTGAGAAAGCTCCCTGGGAATTCCCCATATAAGTATACGATGAAGCATAGGGAGGCCGGTGAATTCACCGCGAGTTTGAAACTCACCACGTGTGAACACGTGAGAAAAATTTTGCACTTGGGAGCGAGTGAGAATGCTCTACACGAAAAATAAAACTCGAAGTTCAAACTCACCGTGAATTCACCGTGAGTTTACTCACCATGTGTGTGGCGCACTAATGAAAGACTGTTGTGTAGACTAGTACATAAGGGTAGACGATTGATAGTTTATCCATCAAACTCTCACAGAAGTCGTACATCCCGAGTCGGTATATGATATGGACAGCTTGAGGAAAACTCAAGGGTGTCTATGCGCCATGTACAAAGTACGCCTCGCGCGCGTAGACAGTTGTTGCGATAGACAGCAGCACAATATGTTCCCTTTCGGCAGTTGGAAGCGTGCCAAGTCTAAAGTACAAATTATAATTCTAGGACCCATGTATTATTTATCTCGAGAACTACGCGACGTAGAGCAAAGCGGTCAAAACTTCCACGGATAACTTTAGCTCGCCTCTCCAATAAAAGAAACCGTTTGTCTCCAGCTGCTCTGTGTGTCGAGATCTCGCCAAATTCCTTCAGTACTAAAATCGCCAAATCGGGCGTGGACCATTGGGCAATTCTAAACCTCGCAAACTCCCGAAAAATCAAAATGGCAGAAATAAGCATACGTGATGAAGACGATGAAAATGCGCATCGGGCGTACAGGGTCGTAGGGTGTCGTGGTTTGCGTGGTTTAGCGTCTGCCGAAAGGTGACACGATTTCAGTGCTGAAGGAATTTGGCGAGATCTCGACACACAGAGCAGCTGGAGACAAACGGTTTTTTTTATTGGAGAGGCGAGCTAAAGTTATCCGTGGAAGTTTTGACCGCTTTGCTCTACGTCGCGTAGTTCTCGAGATAAATAATACATGGGTCCTAGAATTATAATTTGTACTATAGTTCTCTTCTTTCGCCGTAGGTACTTTGTATACGGCGCATAGACATCCTTGGGTTTTTCCTCAAGCTCTCCACGCCGACTCAGTATGCACGACTTCTGTGAGAGCTTGAGGGTGCCCAATCAATAAAGCAAGGTTCTGTATGTCTTTTTTGCGACGTCTACAGGTTGACAAGGTGACGCAAGAGAAGCTGGAGGTGGAAGGGCGCGCTGCTCAGTTGGAAGTGGAGCTGAGTTTGGTTCAGGAGCAGAAGAAACCGACCACCGGGTCAACCTGCGAAGATGAGGCTTCAACGCAGGCGGATGACTCGGCGGATGCCAAGGACGTTGTGGCGGAGGCGCAGGACCATCTGGACCTGATGGAGCTGCAGCAGAGGCTGCAAGCTGCCCTGGAGAGCGCAGCTACGCTCACCCAACAGAAGACCGCCTTGGAACAGCGAGTCAATGAACAGGTACTGTTATGATAGATAAATGATGGTAAAGGAGAAAACCTCAGAATTAGGTAGAAGACCTAAAACGAGACCAATATTGTAGTGCAAGGTTCGTTTCTTTCTTTCGTCGACCTCAGTAATAATTTTACAACGAAAAGGTTTCTTGTGCTTTGGCATAAAACATTATCCGCTGCTGACGATGATAAGGATACGGTTTATTGGACTAAAATGTGGAGTTGGGCAAATTTGTAACTTTGATGTTTCACGCCTATTTTGTTATGAGTTGAGCGGCAGGTAAAAGCAGAACTCTGATGCTGTGTCGCCGCTACTGGATGACGTCCCTATCATCCCCCTGGCATTTGCCACCTCGTGGCAACGGGTTAAATTTTTTTGGAGAGGCAGTTAGGCCTCATTAGGCCTCATAAGTTGCGCTTTCCGAACAAGAGATAGAATGGATGAAGCTCTCACGTTGAGTATTTTGTCGAAAATGAATGCAAGATCGCTTCGTTGTTTTGTAGGCTGGCGAATTGCATGCTGCAAGGGAGGAGCTGCGAGCCGAGCGGGGTCGCTTAACGAGTGTGGAAGAGGAGTTGAGTAGGCGGACGCAAGTGAGCACTGACTCGGCCTCCCTGCTCGAGCAGTTGCACAACGAGAAGGCGACGGTGTCGCGAGCAGTTGCTCAGAATCGGGAACTCAAGGAACAACTGCTGGAATACCAGGAGAAGTTTGTGCAAATGGTATACTGTACTGACAATCCTACTTAATACAACGAACGCTGTTGTAATTTTGTATACTGCGTCGGTAGTGCGCTATACACGTAGCGAGTAAACCTACGGTGAATTCACCGTATGTACAGTATGTATTGAAGCATAGGGACTGCAGTGAATTCACCTTGAGTTGCAACTAACGACGGCTTTGAAAACGAGCATGTGAGTGCAATTAACTTTCGTAGGTACCGGTGAGACTGAAAGTAACTGCAAGACAGTAGACAAAACTCGCAGCTTTCAATCTTATTGTTTGTTCACCATAAGTTTACTCACTACGTACGCGCCGTGATGAACTTATTGAGTGTGTGTGCTGTGCTTATTGTAGACTGAAGAAAGAGTGGCGAATGAAGAAAAACTGCAGAATTCGGAGTTCAGTGCGAAGAAACTGCAGCAAGAGTTGGCAAAGAAACAGGAAGAACTGGAGCAAGTACGTATCTAATTTATTTACTGGTGCATAGTACATAGCTCCATATTGGCAAACAGCAAGATATGACATGCCCTGTGGCTTATCTTGTGTGTGTTGTAGAGCAGACGAAGCTGTGCCGGATTGGCCGAGCGTCTTTCGCTGGTAATGAACGAATCTTTGGAGAACAGCGACATGAAAGAGCAGTTGCAACAGGACCAAGACAGACAGCTCGGCATGCAAGGCGATATCGATGATCTGCAAGTATGAGAAAGTCGAACACTTAGACTAATGTTTCAAATAATTCTTATATTTTCCCGGAGACGCTTCTGCCATCGATAATAACGCAACACACAAACAATAATAATAGCATAATAATATAAGATAATAACAGTAGCGCGCTACACACGTGGTGAGTTTGAAAGTCTTCGAGTTTTGTGTTTCGTGTAGAGCATCCTCACTTGCGCAAAATTTTTCTCACATATTCACATGTTGTGAGTTTCAAACTCAGGGTGAATTCACCGGCATCCCAATGCTTCATCACATTACATACTTACGGGGAATTCACCGTGAGTTTAGTCACCTCGTGTGTAGGCACTATATAATGAGTGAGTAACTTCGTTATTTACGCTGGATTTGTGTTTGCTGTGTAATAGGGTACTGTGGGGTAAACCTGGACACCTAAGCTTTTCTGAACTTGCCGCTTCAGCAAATGATGAACATGCGGTAGCTCATTTGAAAGAGAGGTCAAGGAATCGATTGGTAGAAGAATGCTTGTCTCAATCGGTCGTATGATTGCCGAGATATAATAGTTGTCCGGGTTTACCCCCGTGTGCGGGCTTACCCCACAGTACCCTATTATGTAGATGCAAGTGGATGCGTTGAAACATCAGAATTCCGCGTTGACGGAGAAGTGCGAGGCGCTCTCGGCGGCGAATCGGGACTCGGTGGCCGCCGTGCTGACGGAGCAGAGTCGCCAGCACTCGACGGAGTTGGAGGAGGAACTGCAGCGAACCAAGCTCCAGTTGGCGGAGAGGCTGCAGGCTGCAGCAGCAGAAGGGGGCGATGCGGCGAATGAGAACGTGCGACGAGAGCTGAACCAACTGCGCAGAGAAGCGCAGCGGCTGGCCAGTGAAAACGACGAATTGCACAGGTAGCTTCCATTCCGTTCCGTTGTAGGGTTATCACCACCAGTGATGATTGACATAAGAGTTTAGCGCTTGAACCATTGCTACCCTTGGAAACTGTACACCCACGTGTTCTTCCACATACACCCGTGTGTACGCCTAAAAGCGACCAGAACCACTAATTAATGCCCATATGTCAGCTACGGCCAATTCTCGTATTTCCTCCCACACAGGTAGCTTAGCTGGACTGCAGTCAGTCCGGTGAGAGGCAGTAGTAGTTGGTGTTCTAGTAGGGTGCTGTGAGGTAAACCCGTTCATGGGGTAAACCCGGGCGGCTAGCTAAGCTCCATTTCACTTGCTTTCTGTTTCAGCAAATGATGAACCGAATAGCTCATATGAAAGAGAAAAGTTCAAGGCATCGATTGATGTGTCGCACTTGTCTCAATTGGTCCATTGGTTGCTGAGATGTGCAATCCTGAAATTTATGTAGGTGGCCGGATTTTGCCATGGCCGGGTTTTTAGCCCATGGCAGTACCTATGTCCAGGTAGTATTCCTTCTCCTCGACTCTCCTGTCTGTCTGTTGTGAACTATTTATAGGATAATGCAGCAGAACGCGGAAGACGAGAATCAGAACACGATTCACGTGGAGCTGCAGCAGGCGCTGGATCGCATCACGGCGCTGAGCGCGGAAAACGACCGCCTGCGACGACGCCACTCGCCGTCATTGGCCGAGGCCGCCGGCGGACCAATCAGCGCCGGCGATCAGTCGAGCAACGGACGACGACTGTCGACGACGGACGACGGAAACTCTTCCGTCTGTAGCGAGCACAGGGAACAAAGAGGTACTATTCAGAGAACAACAATTTTATGGAGATTCGTTGATTATATTCGCTACTTGCGCTATGATTTTATGGGTGATCGCGAGATGGCCCCTGGCGTTTATTCCTAGGTGATGGGCCACCACTTTGCGATCACCCAGGAATCATAACGCTAGTAGCGAGTATTCGTTAAAATGAATAGCATGTCCGATCGCAGCAGTGTACTGAAGTGAAGTAGTATACTGTGATTCTGCTAAAGTGGCATGCCAAGAAAAGGGAATTGAGCTAATGTTTCAAGTGTAAGGTAAAGGTCGAGCCGACCACAAGGAAAGTATTGAGTGTTCTTCCTACTTCCTGCCCTGAAAATAAAATAATGTTTATAAAATAAAATACAAAATAATATTTATAAAATAAAATTGGCCTAATATTTATAAAATAAATAAATACTGTATTTTATACAATAAGAGGGACATTTTTTATGTTATTGAGAGGTGCGCAGAGGCATATTTTTAGGTCAAAAGCACGCTTTTTTGGGCATAATTGAGGTCAAAGCAGGGTTATTCTACATAATGCAACGCACCCCCAAGCAGCAGGCTTAGAGGCATCTTAGCTTGGTGTGGGAGTGGCTATTGGTAGCTTATGACCAGCTTTTATTGGTAGCTTCAGGTACTGTACAGTACATATATATGGGGCTATGCATTGAGGGTGGGGGCTGCTATGCACCGGTAAATACGGTACTATACTTTTGCTTGTTTTTACATACGCGTACGTACGCAGGTGACGCGGAGCGGGATTTGGCGGTTGTGAATGCGAAACAGGCGTTGGAGTTGCTGCAGACGCGGTTCAAGAAGGCGATGGAGGAGAACGCCAACTTGAGCGATCAGAACCAGCAACTCGAACATCTGATCATACAGCTGCAGGGAGAAACGGAAACCATAGGTACCGACCGATTCATTCCCACGGAATTGGAATGGTTGATGTCGTTCGTATTGAATAGTGCGAGGTAATTCGGGCCACCTCAACCTATTTCCAGTTGGGAAGGGAGAAAATTGTTGATCGTAGTATCAAAATTTTTTGTGCTCTACCATCTGGTGGTTGTACATTTGTGCTGGGTTTTCCCGTCGCCCCTGGTTGAGTTATAGGATGGAGGCGGCCGGAATTACCCCCCCCCCCCCCGTCAGTCCGAATTCCGCACTATCATGTTTATTGAAGCATACGTTTTGCATATCTTGCAGGCGAGTACATTACGATATACCAGCATCAGAGGACGGTAATTAGGGAGAAGTTGAAGGAAAAGGACGCTTATTTGGCGAAACTCTCCAGAGAGAAGAGTAACATGGCGGTGAGTAAGACATAAGCCCTTAGCCCCTAGCCTAGCTTCGTATTTGCAACCTTTTACTGTACTTACTTTATTGCAGCGCAAGTTGAAAGAAGTGCAGACGTTGATGATGCGTTTGATGGTGGAGAGGGGCGTGATGACCCCCTATCCCCACAGCCATCACCAGCAGCATCCTTCCTCTTCCTCTGCTCACACTGCCACTCAGGGCGAGTTTAAGGGAGGAGAGAGAAGGCGCAGTACGGGCTCTCACTCTATTGAAACCATGAGTCAAGTGAACGAAGAGACGGGACGGGAAAGGAGAATTCTCACTCCACCACCTTCGACTGTGATAGCAGCTGTGGATGGATTCGCGATTCCGATGGGAGCGGAAGCAACGGTGGAGAACGGAGGTAGGCAAAGGGTGCTCTGGTGTACGTACTGTAATGTTTGAAGTGATGATGGGATGGAATGTGGATGTAACAGTGTAGGGGATGGGTAGGAAGAGTGAGTGGAGAGATGGAAAATGAGCTAATGTTTCAAAGCTATGAGAAAGGGAAGGAGATGCTACTGTTTTATGATGCAGTTGACTCACTTGTTTCCTATCCTATAATTAATAAATAATAATCAATCAGTTGTATTATTTGGCCGTGAGAAGGAAGGGAGCTTAAATAGGGTGGGGTGGGGAGAATGAGCTAATGTTTCAAAGTTACGAGAAAAGAAAGGAGAGGCTACTGTTTTATGATGCAGTTGGCTCACTTCTTTTCTAATAATAATCAATCAGTTGTATTATTTGGCCGTGGGGGTGGGAAGGAAGGCAGCTGAAATAAGCCGACGAAACAACGTGAGCCATTTCTACTATCTGGGCACTACATTAGTGCGCTACACACGAGGTGATCAAACTCACGGTGAATTCCCCTAAGTATGTGATGAAGCATAGGAATGCCGGTGTGAATTCACCGTGAGTTTGAAACTCACCACGTGTGAACACGTGAGAAAAATTTTGCGCGTGGGAGCAAGTGAGGATGTTCTACACGAAAAATAAAACTAGAAGTTCAATCAAAGTCACCGTGAATTCACCGTGAGTTTACTCACCACGTGTGTAGCGCGCTAATGAGAATCGAGTGGAAAGATGGGGAGAATGAGCTAATGATTCAAAGTTATGAGAAAGGAAAGGAGAGGCTACTGTTTTATGATGGTAGTTCGGTCACTCCTTTTCTAATAATAATCAATCAGTTGTATTATTTGGCCGTGGGGAGGAAGGAAGCTAAAACAAGCCGACGAAACAACGTTACGAGCCATTTCCTAAGTAGCTACATAATATCTGGGCTCAACATTGCGTTCTTGTTTACTTTGCAGCAGGAATTGTGCCATCTTCTTCTTCCCCAGCTGGTCAGGATGACGCTGCAGTGTCGGAGTGTGGCTCAGAAGACAGCAGTACGGCGGAGCAGATCCTTCGCCTGCTGACCGAACTGCGCAGACCCGAGCTCGCCGACCGCCTCCCGCCAGCCGTCGACCCCAACATACACTGCAAGTACTGCACAGGGCATATGGTCACGCTGTGAAGGAAGGAATGCTCTTGGAAAATAGGGTACTGTGAGGGTAAACCCGGACACGGAAGTAAACTCGGACACCTAGCATATCTCAGCAACCATACGCACGACCGATTGAGACAAGAATTCTACCAATCGATTCCTTGAACTCTCCTCTTTCAAATGAGCTACCATGTTCATCATTTCCCTATAAGCAGCAAGTTCAGAAAAGCTCAGGTGTCCGGATTTACCCCGTGTCCGGGTTTACCCTCACAGTACCCTACATACTGTGCGTGGAGAAACAAATATTTTATCGACCATCTATGATTGAATTTGGATTGGATTAGAAGTGGACGAGATATGATGACTTCATGGAAAAAAGTACCCACCGTATGTCAGCCATTGAAAGTGGCCTATTTCAACTTCACCAACCATAGATGGTTCCGTAGGGATGAGCTGGGGCACTGTACAGTATTTAGGTGTATGTATCGATGTAGGTGTAGCCTATATTATATGGTGAAATGAATAAAAATGGTTGGAGATTTTTTTATTTTCTTGGTGTGAGGGTGGGTACAAGAACGGTAGATTGTTGTGTGGATTATTGATTGTTGATAGGTGGTATTGTTATTTCTCTTTTTACTGGTCTTTAGCATGGGTGATAACGTGATGGATGACCTGTCTATTGAATCATTAGAGATTGTGGATGTACTAATTTAAGGTGTATGATCAGTGGTTTTATTTGTAAATTCAGTATTCCAGGGTTGGGTGTACTCATTCTTATTGGACCACTTGTCTGTATGGTGGTAGCAAAAGTGGAACGAGGACAAAAGCTTGTGGTCTGTCACTTAGGGTAGTACGGTGGGTATCGGTATGTAGTTTTTGCTGTTTCTTCTTGATGTTTCTTGCATGGTATATGGCAGAGGTGTATCTTTCTGAAACAAGGTGAATGATGTGTCATGCCTACGTATTTATCTGTATGGAGCGAGCTGGATAAAAGCTTTCGGGTGTGCGTTGCCTAATTGCTGAATGGACGATAATCTTGGTTGATTCCTTCTTCATACTACTATGATTGCTGTGGCTTTCATTCAAGGATACACGGCCTTGGGATTGCTCTACTACCCACCCTGTATGAGATTGCTTTCTTTGGTATGATAGGTGGTTTTGGACCATGCGATTTCGGTGCAAGGTGTGTGTGGTGAGAGTCAGTGGTGCGTGTGCAGTTGTGGATGAGAATCCGATGATTGCATCTGTGGCCATTGGAGAGAAGCACGACCAACTGCATATGACGGTCAGCACTGCCAAGAATAAGCAAGGAAGTCTGTTTCTGGTAAGTAAATGTGCGTGCAGCGCAGCGTTACTTTGTTTTTGTGGTACCAAGAACGGATAAAGAATAATGAGAAGAGTTCAAGGACAGTTCATTATTCTTTATCCGTTCCTGGTGACACGTGCGTACTGTACGTGTTGGTGTCATTTGGCTGCACAAATGCAGTTTCTTGAATGTTGAGCTACAGGGTGGACTGGGCAGGTGTTCTTTGTGTAGATAAGCAATAACGTGGAAAAGATTTTCGCCAAGTTTGTCAGCGATGGAAAATTGACCATCAGGGTGAAAGATAAGCGTCAGGATATCATGATAAGCGATGTAAGGAAAGGATTCATACATGCCCTTTCTTTGACAGGCACTCATTTACAAACAATTTTATCTATCATCAGGCGTCGCCATCTGAACTGAAAATGCTACTGAGCATGATGAAATCTGGGTCCGGAAAGTCAGCAGCCGAAAAGGAAGATGCTAAGGCTGCAGATAGTGGCGAGCCGGAGAGAAAGATGGCCAGGTTGGCGCCCACTAAAACTCGACATCTTAAGCCGGTGCCCACCACACTGGTCATAACTCAGCGCAGCCAATATCCCGGTCGGTGCGAGAAGAACGGCTTCCCCAACACTCTAACCAGTCTCACCGTGAATAATTGCAGTTTCAAGGGCAGACAGGTGGACGAAAGGTATTCGCCTTGCTCCATAAGAGCAGAGTTGTCGTTTCCACCTCCCCGCCGAATTGAGCTGTAGTTATCACACACACGCAAAGCACGCCGAAGTATTTTTTTACGCATTGAGCCGTAACTACAGCTCTAATTATCGGCGGGGAGGTCGAAACGACAACTGCTCTTATGGAGCAAGGCGAATAGTAATTTAGCTTCGGTAGGGTTGACGGATTTAACTCACGCCTGCATCTCCTGGACTAAAATAAGGGCGAGTTTTCCAGATGATATTGGAGAGAGTTAAAGAATATGAATCAGTCGAGTGCCACGCAGCTTTTGTCATATTATTTATTGCCCATATTTGTCGCTTGGAAGTTATTTCTACCCACTGAATCAATCTATCTTGCTTGCGTCGTGGGTATATGATTGCTTTGAGACAGTGGCCATTTTCGAAGCTGTTCCTTCATATGTGCCTGGCATTCATTCGCACGTGCATATATGCCAAGGACTTTCAGTCCTTGCATAAACGTATGTACGCGTATCGTATAACTACGTACACCCGTGTTTTCTCTTGGTAGGTGGTTGAAGCTTCGCAATTTGCGCTCGTTGAATCTGAGCAACTGCGATCTCGGTCACTCGCTCTCTTTCGCCTCCTCTTCTCATCTCAATCTGTCCTCTTTGTCCTGTCTGAAAGAGCTGGTTCTGTCCTGTAATCACCTCACCTCTCCTCAGCTGACTCCCGACTTTTGGCAAGCCATCTCTCCTTCCTTATCCAAGCTTGATCTCAGTCGTAACGCACTCGATCTGCTTCCGTCCAGTCTCGCGCAGACGTGGCCTTTTGTACGGTCGCTTCTGGAACTCAGGCTCAGCGGCAACAGACTGGCTCACTTGCCGTCTGATATGAATGCGCTGTGTCGCCTAAGACTGCTGGACGTTAGCGGTAATTGCATCGGCGTATTTCCGGCTGCTTTGTGCAAGATGAAGGCGCATTTGGAACACTTAGACTTGTCAGAAAATGGGAGCATCGATGAGGAGAAGGAGAACAGTATGGAGGGGCAATCGAAAGAGGATTTAGCTGGCGGGGGATTATTGGCGACACTTTTTCACTTGGCTGCCATAACAGCTGTGAATAACAGGTGCGTAAATGGTTCCGTGTTCACCAGACGTCCGTACGGACGTACGACCGACATATCTATATAGTACATGAACCATGTACTCCTATAGTACAAATTATATTTCTGGGACCCATGCATTATTTATCTCAGGGTCTAGCCAACGTAGCTCAAAGCGGTTAAAAATCTCTCGATAACTTTAGCTCGCCTGGAAAATAAAAAAACCGCATGCGTCTACGTGCCCTCTATGTCGAGAAATCGCCAACGCCAATTTCCTTAAGTACTAAAAATGTACTAAAAAGGTACACTTTTTTCGATTATTCAGCATAAATGAACAAGCCGCAAAAATTTTTTCATTAAAAGTAGCCTATCCTGTGTAAAATTTGGGGTAGATTTCAAAAACAGTATCGGTGTTTTAAAAAAATTTAACCCCTAGTATATAATTTTGTAAAATTTGTATATTTTTGACAATTTTTGGGTAGGAGTTAAATTTTTTGAAATACCAATACTATTTTTGAAATCTGCATCAAATTCTACATAGGATAGGCTAGTTTTAATGAAAAGTATTTGCGGCTTGTTCAGTTATGTTGAATAATCGAAAAAAAGTGTACATTTTTAGTACTTAAGGAATTTGGCGATTTCTCGACACAGAGGGCACGTAGACGCATGCGGTTTTTTTATTTTCCAGGCGAGCTAAAGTTATCGAGAGATTTTTAACCGCTTTGAGCTACGTTGGCTAGATCCTGAGATAAATAATGCATGAATCCCAGAATTATAATTTGTACTTTAGATCGTCCGACGTATCTAGGAGTACATAGGTCGGGCGAACGTCCGTACGACTGGTGAACGCGGCATGATATCATCGGTACCGTATTTGCCGTTGCGTAACCCACCATGGACGAGGCTACGCAAAAGTCGAGAGTTCTTTTTGTGCGCTATGCAGCGGTAAACTACAGTACATACAGTACGTAACTCCCTATGACCAAACTTTTTGACGGGTACTCACATGAGTTTCATGACCGACTGCTCCGTGTGGTACCCAAAGTAGGGGTGACAGTCTCAGTCTCCAACTGTTATTCCGATGAGATTTCTTGCGTATACATGGCCTTGTTTGTTAGCATGTAGCATTCATCAACAATCAACCCTTTTATTTCAGACTGCCTCTGCACAGCCTGCCCATTCGCCTGCGTTCTTATCTCCAGTCCTGCCTTCCCAGCTGCCACTGGTGCAACCTCGCCGTGTGTCCAGAGTCCCCAGAGTTCCCACTGTCCCTGCCCCTGTCCCAACTGGCCCCAACTGTACTGGGACCGCGCCACGTCTTAATACGGGTGCGTGGGTGTGCGGCCTGTATGGAAACGCGGGAAAGACGAAGAACGGAGTTGCAGCAGAAGAGAAGGAATAATAATAATAATGTCGGGATCGACCAGTGATTTGAAAAGAGCAGGTACGTATGTACGTACAGGGGCTGCATGCGTTATTGTATGACGGCGGTGTACATGCGATACATGAGCGCAGCTTGTATTAGACAGCATGTTCCACTGGGTGCTTTGCTTCTGCGTTACAATAGTATGTACGTACACATACTGAAGTTCGCTATGGAACTCAAGTGAGTCGATTTGCGTGAAATAGAAAGGCAAGTCCGTACTTCATGTACCTACTCCTATTCTAATGCAAACTACGCAAAATGACTTGAGTTCCACAGCCAAATGTTATGCATATACTGTATGTTGTGCCCAGATATTCATATTGAGGCGCTGTCAGTAGGTGTAGCTCGGTTCTACCACGTACGTATACATAACACCGTTCCTTTTACTGTACTGAACCCTTGTACGTAATAAGTAAGTAGTAGTGCTAATAGGTTCAAAACTTCATCTTCTTTATCTTCTTCTCTTTGTTTTTCTTCTCCTTCTTCTCGCTCTTTTTCGCCTCGACGATTTCCTGAATCTTGAGCTCGGTTTTCACCTGCTTCTTGATCAGCTTCTCTTCATCGTATCCCGTGACAGCTTGCTGCAGCTCCGCTGGGATCACGAGTGCAGGCCGGGCCAGTACGCCTCGGAACTCTTTGCGGAGGTTGTTGGGGCATGGAGCTTGTGGTCCGATTAGGTGTTGACGCCAAGAGTCCCGTGAATCCGCGTCCAGTATCTCTTGATAGCATAGCGGACACCAGGCTTTGTTGAAACCCGGCTTCCGATCTGGAAATAAAATAATTGGGACTTCCGAATAGGTATGGGCTTTTAGTACAAGTGTACCGGGCCCTTGCTTTCTGTAGGCTACTTTTTTGTTTTTTGTTCAAAATTGAGCTGAATACAGGTAAAGCATGTAATTGGCTGTTGTACCTACCTGGGCATTTTCCACTTTCATGTTCGAAGCTCTCCTTTTCTGTGATGGCCATGGTGCACTGTTCATGCTTGGTATATTTCCCTTTTAGTGGGCATCGGTTGAGGCAATGGTCGTTGAGTTTCCAGATTTCAATCGCCTGAAACATTTCGCTGTTTATAATAGCCTGAGTACGTATGAACATATGTACATACAGTACATTCTGTGGATACCACCGTATTGTACGGTAAGGTAGTACCCTTTTGCACAGTCGGCATCTTGTGATGACTGGGCAGACATCCTTGAAATGCTTCTTCTGCTTGGCTTCTTCCACGAATATCACGTTGTATTCGGCGCAGTACGGACATTTCTCACTGAAAAGTGGAGATGTAGCGTCCCTTATTTTAGTTTCTTGCAGGAGTGGAAGCCGCAAAAATTATTTAGCAAAACAGCATACTGTATATCAAGTGCGGTGCAAGTCATTCAAGTGGCTTTTACGGATCGAATTCTTCGTCCATCATTTTTTGTGGCGGTGGAGTCGGTGGCTGACGTTTGGGCGATTCGGAATTGTCACGACGGCGGAACGGATCGCTAAAAATAGACGACAGTCTCCCATATATGAAATCTTAGTCACCAGCAAACCGAACCGTACGTACCGTACAGTAGTAAAAGCTAAGCACCAGAAGAAAAATGTGATAAAGAGGGGATGAAAGTTGGAAAACTAAACTGTGGATGGGAAAAGTTTCAAGAACCTGTTTGGCGAATAATTTCCTCGAATATCCGGATGCTTTCCCCCGTCCTGTTTCGTCAGTCGACCGCGCGCTTTCGCCGTGAAGGTGCGATGAGGCGGCGGCTGATGCCGATTTGCGGAAACGGTCGACGACTTTCTGCGACGGCTTCGTTGCGTATATTCCGGCGACTGCAATAAGAAAGCTAGCAGGTTTAAATTTTATGATCTCCACAGTGTAGAGCTTATGTAAGGTATGTATGCATGGAACTACTACTGGACCGAGCGTGAGAGGGGTTTAGAAATGGGTCAGCTCGACAACCCCCAAAATTTCCAGATGTTTCTACTCTTGATGAGCTACTGTAATCAGCAATGATGCTGTACACAGTATGGTATGTTGCAGGAGGTTCATGGAAAGGCTTTCGATGGCTCACTTCTGTCCTGTCCTTTCTATTTCCGAGCAACTTGTCGATATGAATCTCCGCTAAGACTTCATCGTGGATCTTTTGAGCTCGCATATCGCACAGATTAGATAAGCGATGATTATGCAGTGCATCAACTCGACGCTTTTCTTGGTACAAATCTTGCAGCTGTTGTTCCGCCTGGAAAACGCTTCAAGAGTGAGTACGTATACTAAGTTCTAGGCATTTCTGCCTCAGTGTAGGTACAGGACAGTAAAGTTTGAATTTGCTATGTATTATGTACATGGACATGCCTTTCGCAGAGCTTCCAAGGCGCTTGACATGAGCCAGCTCTTTCTGTTTTCTCGATTACTGTCGATCATGGCAATGATCTCTCGAATATCATCAAGAGGATCTTTGCCACGTTCGCTGAAAGCACGACAACTTGATGCATAAGGGTTCACGCTTATTTCAAAGGTACATACATACGTACTACCTACTGTAGTACCTACATGATGGGGGCATTTTCGTGCCCATTGCCCGCTACGGTGCATGTACCTACCTGTACGTACAGAATGTGTTGTTGCATGTCTTACCTTCGTCCAATTGTGGACTTTTCCCTTGAAAATTTGCTCAATTCTCTTGCTGATGAGCTTCGCTTCGGTTGTGCTGCTGATTTGGGTTTTCTGTTTGAAGATTTGCGATATCCGATGCAAACGATTGAATCCAATCCGACCTATAAGAATCATCTCAAAGATGGGATGTAGGTAGCTATGTGCTACATTACAGGCTTTCTTTCACTTCTGCTTCACCTTACATCCCGTTGTACATACTACATACAAATAAGTACATATACGTACATACCAACCTGATTATAAGGATTCTTTTCCGTTTCATAGTTTTCCTTCAGTCGAATCTGAATGTATCGACAGCTGACATCCACAAACAGTGTCTTAATTTCGTCGGGGTATGCATTTCGACTGAAATCGATGGATCCGATCGGATAGAACGGAATATCGCGAGGATCGCCGATTTCCGCGCTCGTCCGCCCGTCGTCTGCTGCGATCTCAATTTTCTTCGCTAAACCAAACTTTTTTGTTTGATTTTTATTGATTGATTGATTAGAATGATATTTGAATTTTTTGTTCATCATACAGATGCATCGGTGATGTGAAGCAATTTGAATTTTGGTCAAATTTGCAGCGTCCTCCAATTCCAAAATCAGCTGCTGCGGGTAGGAACAGTTTCTGCAATAAGCATTTGGAATAGTATTCATCAGATTGATCAGATAACTATGTACTACGTGCTTACATACCTTTTTTATTATTTTTACCTGGTGGAATGCCATCCGCTTCCTCTTTCCAAATCTTCTGTCACTGATTCGGCGGCATTGCTTCTTTCGCTACTGCTGGCAAAGATCACTTCGAATCGAATGTCTTCGGGTCCCGGCATTTTCTTGATTTTCACAGTTGGATTTTCTTTCAATCCCTAGCAACCTAGGTATTGTGATGCTTGCCTTGCCGTATGTACAGTTTTTTGTTTTATCGAATCTTCTGTTTTCTTGGCTCGACTAGCAACTTGGCAACCATTGTTTCTGTTTTGTCCTATTCCATTGTTTCTTATTTCGATTGGCATGAGAACGAACATGTCGATGTTGTGAGGGGGATAGACATTTTGGTACGTACTGTAGCGCACAAAATATGGTTGCATGACTTTTACTTATGCGATAAGGAGTTCGGTGACAGCCAATTCTTTGAGTGTTTGATCATACTCGAAGCAGATCTCTTCGCCAATTTGCTTGGCTGTTTCATAATCACCATAGATGTAAATCTTCTTTTGCTTCTCACTCAGTTCGGAAAGCTTTGTTTTCAGCTGAAAATTATGGTATGGCTATTATGTAGCATCATTAAGGTCTCACGCTATAGTTTCGGAGCCAACTTTGAGGCTTCGTCGTAGCCGTTGTACGCAAGATAAAAGTGATCCGTCATAATGTGAATAAAGTATCATTCTTCCTCTACATGTACACCAAACGGCAGCGCCAAAGCTCTTGTATTCGGCGCAGTACGACACGCCGAAGAACACCATAAAAACCATGCGATTTGGGTGTTCCGAAGGAACCACTGGGTATTTTTCAACATGCGGCACACCATTCAACGCGTCTTGACGAGAGGAATCGATCGGTACCTGCGGCGCCTCTCTACGTTGCCTCTACACAAAGTTATCCAAGAAAAACGTGTTTGAAAAAGTTATCGTTTCAATCAGGAATAGCGCTACAGATAGACCGTTTCAAGAGGCGCTATATGGCGCGTCAAAGAGATCGTGTAACAAGCTATCCATCGGTATCTTGATCTCCTCTCAACTCGCTTTCGTTGGCCCAGCAGAGACCTGGACCGAATTTATCCAGAGTCCATGCATAGACAGTTGTCCCTGCATAGTACGAAGACGAGCGCAGAGAGCGCGACTGGAGCGGAAACAGCGAACGGAAAACAAGCAGACGGATGATCGTATGGTGTCAGGAAGTGAAAACAGCTGGAATTAGATATCACCAGATACTTCAGTAGTAGTACAGGAGTCCACGGCTCAGAGATCTATAGTGTGAGACCTTAAGCAGCACGCTTATCAGTATTCAGTAGGTAGGACATGCAATAATATGGCATTCATGCGGCGTTAGAAATGCGAAGACATTCAGTCAGATTACACACCTACTTACTTTTGTCAGTTCCATTCCAGCTTTTTCTAATTTGTAAACTTTTACGTGGTCCTTTCGATTTGATTTTTCCGCAATCTGTATCGCATCTTTTATTTCCATAATCAAATTCTCAATTTCTTTCAGCTTGCTTGCAGAGTCGTCCATGCTTGCTGTAGTACTTTGCACAGAATAAGCGTTTTGTTTTTTTGCAAGGCGAAAAGCCTTTAGGCACATTTTCAGTAACTCAGTTAATATGCATACACGTATACGTCGTTTAGGAATCACACCCTGTCGAACAATGCGGCCTTTTTTGTTGCTTTTGTCTATTATTCTTTATTGATTCTTGCTCCTTTTGTTGTTATTTCCACTAATTATTTATGAGAAGGTCCACGAAAGAGCGGGGCAAAGGCTGAAACCGGCTGGTGTCCGATTTCGACGAAACCTAGCTCATTCGAAAGCGCGTAAAAAGTTATGTAAAACCCGACAATTCCGACCATTCTACGCTTAACCGTTAGCGAGATACGGCCGCTCAAAGATTCGCCAACTAGAGTGACACTCTTGTCCAACTTAATTTTGGACCTTACTCGTATAAACGGCCCTATTTCGGTAACCAATAGAAATATTCGCATGCGCTTTTTTTTGTTCAACTCCCCATTTTTCGCGGAATTATATACTTTTCGAAGGAAATTTTTAACCCCTACCGTAATCGAGATATTAAGACAAACGTGGTGCCGATTTTTTGAAAATTGGCAACTTTAGGACCTAACTTTGACCAAAGATTGCCAATCGCCCCAATGGCGTACAGAGACGGCACCAAGCTCATTAAATAGCTCATCTCCTGCTCTTTCGAATGGTATATGCCATGTCCATTCCGCTGAAGAAAAATGTTGAATTACAGGCTGTTTTTTCGAATGTGCGATTTGAAGGTTTAAGACGGCATTTAAGCGTATTAAAGATGCGATTTTTGAAATCTACATCAAATTTTACACCAGGCAGGTTATTTGCTATTTTCAAATTTCCGCCAAAAATGTATTACAACAACAAAATAGACCTGGAAAGGAGTGCAGTTTTGGCGAACTTTTGAGTTACTTCTGAGTTAAAGGCGGGGGGTAACGTTACGTAACAAGCAGGTAATTTCAAGAATGCTCCCCACCATTGAATAGAGAATTTTTTCCTGCCCATATGCGTCATATGTCAAAAAGTTGTAGCTATTACCGTTTTTGAGTAATGCAGGCTTTTCGATGTCAGTCTCCCATAGGAGTGAACCACAGAAAACCCGCAGTTGCGTTTTTGCTGTCTGTCGTGGTGATTGCGCAGTTTATGAACAGGGGTTATGGACAGTTCCAGTTGACCATGGACACTTTTTTCTGCCACCTTTCATTCGACTTCAGCGTAAGAATGATCATAGTCCTTTCATCATGGTCCATAATAGCATGAATAGAAACTGCGCAATCACGATGATTGGTAGCAAAACGCATCCAGTGGTTCATTGTGGTTCACAGCTATGGGAGATGGATACCGAAAAAATTACGTACCTCAATAACGCAAGGAGCTACAACATTTTGACATATGACGCATATGGGCAGAAAAAAATTCTCTATTCAATGGTGGGGAGCATTCTTGAAAATACCTGCTCGTTACGTAACGTTACCCCCTAAAAGCCTTTAAAAGCTAACTGTCAACTAAAGGTGAACTTTTGCCATACTGGGTGCAACACCTTGACTATTTTGGCCTGTTTTGCTTTAGATAGGCCAAAATCAAAGAACCTACCTGATGTAGAATTGATGTAGATTTCAAAAATCGCATCTTTAATACGCTTAAATGCCGTCTTAAACCTTTAAGAAAGGTTTTCTGTAGCGGTTGCATAGTACGTGGAAGGGGGGTACTTTTTGTAAATCGAGATAATATGCCTATCGGATTCCCCATCAAAAACTGCATATGTAGATGAAGTTTTAGGAAAAAATTTGTTCAGGCATCATCGAGATATTGATGGGTAAAGGTGGGCAGGTCGCATTTTTGCCGTTTTTCAACGTTTTTAGCCATATTTCAGCAACCGCAGGGCTTAGAGGGCTACAATTTGGTACGCACATACATCCCATAGGGACCCAAGTCTGGACCAATTTTGAGCCCAATCGGCCACCTGTGTGGCGAGATATAGCATCACAAAGTGCATTTCTGTATATTTTGCACCTGTTGCAAATTTAGTTTTTTGAATACCACGGCGCGAATACATGCCCTGCACGGGGTAAAATTTTGACAGCAAGTAGAGAAGGGTTAGGCCTAAAAACTTTAGTACTACCGCAAAAAATCTCTATAATTGGAATTGGGACTACAGTCCTCTCGAATAGTGAAAAATACAGCAAAAATTTTTTCGCCTTTTTTATTTTTCAAGATAAATGAGCAATACCACTGAAATTTTTTCCTCGTAAGTAGCCTATCTTATGTAGAATTTGATGTAGATTTCAAAAATAAAATTGTTTTTCCCAAAAAATTTAACCCCTAGCATATAATTTTGCAAAAGTAGTATATTTTTGTGAATTTAGGGTAAGGGTTAAATTTTTTGGGAAAAACAATTTTATTTTTGAAATCTACATCAAATTCTACATAAGATAGGCTACTTACGAGGAAAAAGTTTCAGTGGTATTGCTCATTTATCTTGAAAAATAAAAAAGGCGGGAAAATTTTTGCTGTATTTTTCACTATTCGAGAGGACTGTAGTCCCAATTCCAATTATAGAGATTTTTTGCGGTAGTACTAAAGTTTTTAGGCCTAACCCTTCTCTACTTGCTGTCAAAATTTTACCCCGTGCAGGGCATGTATTCGCGCCGTGGTATTCAAAAAACTAAATTTGCAACAGGTGCAAAATATACAGAAATGCACTTTGCGACGCTATATCTCGCCACACAGGTGGCCGATTGGGCTCAAAATTGGTCCAGACTTGGGTCCCTAGGGGATGTATGTGTGTACCAAATTGTAGCCCTCTAAGCCCTTCGGTTGCTGAAATATGGCTAAAAACGTTGAAAAACGGCAAAAATGCGACCTGCCCACCTTTACCCATGAATATCTCGATGATGCCTGAACAAATTTTTTCCTAAAACTTCATCAACATATGCAGTTTTTGATGGGGAATCCGATAGGCATATTATCTCGATTCACAAAAAGTACCCCCCCTTCCGCCTATACTACAGGCTACTCTCAATCCTTACAGAAAACGTCTCTTAAATCTCACATTAAAAAAAACAGCCTCTAATTCAAAATTTTTCTTCAGCGGAATGGACATGGCATATACCATTCGAAAGAGCAAGAGATGAGCCATTTAATGAGCTAGGTGCCATCTCTGTACGCCGTTGGGGCGATTGGTAATCTTTGGTCAAAGTTAGGCCCTAAAGTTGCCAATTTTCAAAAAATCGGCACCACGTTTGTCTTAATATCTCGATTACGGTAGGGGTTAAAAATTTCGTTCGAAAAGTATGTAATTTTACGAAGAATGATGAGTTGAACAAAAAAAACCGCATTCGAATATCCCTATTGGTTGCCGAGATATGGCCGTTTGTGCGAGGAAGGTCCGAAAATGCAGTGGTAAAAAGTGTCACTAAAGTTGGCCAAACTTGAGTGGCCGTATCTCGCTAACGGTTAAGCGAAAAAGGGTCGGAATTGTCGCATCTTACATAACTTTTGACAAGCTTTCGAATGAGCTAGGTTTCGTCGAAATCGGAGATCAGCCGGTTTCAGGTCCACATACTGGGCTGCCCCACTCTTTCGTGGACCTTTTCTTATTGGGCTGCTCCAAGCTATCTCTAATTTGATAATCTGTTATGTGTATCTTATCTTGCTTGATCAGCTTTTTCTTAGGATGTCCTTTCCATCGCATGTCTGCAGATGTACTCTCCAGGCCATGTTGGAATTTTTAGGATTGACTTCCAAGTCACAAAGGGGGCAATAAATTCCGCCTTCGCTGGGTTTTTGCCCTGAAAAATAATTCGTTTTGTTGTTTTGTTTGATCACACGTTACATACAGTAGTACACATAATTTAATTTACACTACAGCACAATTTTACAATGCATGCATGTTGTAACATTACCTGGACAATTT
>JASAMW010005131.1:0-21665 GCA_030247985.1 Epsilonema sp. ZAB3_2
CTACAGGGTGTCTCACGTAGACCTACCTAACGACTCAGCATTATAACTTCCGTATTACGGTAGATATCAAGCTGAAATTTTGTCCCCAGAAACCCAAAAATATACCATACTATGTGGAAAAATTTGAGCCAGGTAGGTCAAGTAGGGTTGAAATTACAAGCTTGCAAAGTTGCGACCACTTTTTTCAACATTTTGAAATCAGTGGTGCCACTATTGACCTCGACAGACCCTTGAAGGCTGTTATGGGCGGTAGATCGCCTGTATTTTTGAATCCTTTGTCTTCCGGACTGTGATAACGTTCAGCCATTGTTGTTTCACATATTGCCATGTTGGATAAGCTGCTTGAGCATGCTGAGCAGAAGGTTCTTATCTCAAAACCATGCTCAGTGCGGAAAATGATGAAAACAGGGTCCAAAATTTCTAAGCCTGTAATTTCGTTCGCTGTGGGCATATTTAGTTCAAATTTTGTCACATAGTATGGTATATTCTTGGGTTTCTGGGGACAAAATTTCAGCTTGATATCTACTGTAATACGGAAGTTATAAGGCTGAGTCGTTAGGTAGGTCTTCGTGAGACACCCTGTATTATCGTTTTTGAGTATTGTAGGGTTTTCGATGTCACTCTCCCATAAGCGTGAACCACTGGTTGCGTTTTACTACTAATCATCGTGATTGCGCAGTTTATACTTACGACGTTTTCTTTTTCCTTCAGGTAGATGGCCAGCTGTTGTTCGATCACTGTTGTTGTATTGTGATGGGGAACTCGCAGCAGTGCTCAGTTCGACTGTACGCGGAATGGTTGCTGATTCGCTTGTGCTTCAGCTTCCCGTCACTCAAAGGCCAATTGGATGCGAAGTTGGATGAGGTGAACCCCTTCTGCTCTTGAGTTGATACGAAACGTGCATGCATACTGAGTGAGTACATACAGTACGTACAATATCTACTGATCTCCGAATTCGCGAGAACGTATTCCATCATACATTTGCGAGACAACTTTACATGATGGACCTGCACGTAGAAAGTATGGTGCGCGTAGACGACTGCGAAAGAAGTGGACCTGACTTGGACCTCGTCGAAAGGGGAAAAATCAATAAAAGAAGTGGACGCGTGAAAAGTCTGGTCCCTTTCGCATCTGTCCACGCTGGACCTCCGTACTTTCTACAGCTGCGTGGACAGCTTTGCAGGTCTATGCAGGTCCATCATGTAAAGTTGTCGCGCAAATGTTATGATGAAATACTTTCTCGCGGATTGGGGATGTATCCTTGGGAAATGTCAGAAATGTGGTATGTATGCACGTACAGTACTGCTGACACCGTTTTGTCTTCTTTAGATCAAAGATAGCAGGGTCGGCGGTGTAGCAAGTTGGTTGCTTGTGCAAATACGATTGTTGATTCACACGCAAGATGCATCTCAAACGGTAAAGTCCAGTGATTGCGGTTTCTTTGCTGTCTCCTTTCTAGCAACGAAAGATTCTCGTGTAATATTATTGAGTAGTGTGGGCTGTGGGGTAAACCAGGCCAACTAAGCTCCTGTGAACTTGCTGTTTCTGCAAATGATGAACCAAATACTCATTTGAAAGAGGAGACTTCCAGGAATCGATTGATATTCTACTTGTCTCAGTCGGTCCATTGGCTGCTGAGTTATGCAGCCCTGAAACTTACATAGGTGGCCGCATATTCCCTTGGCCGGGTTTACCCCATTGTACCCTATGTGGTTTGGTTACCATCTGCTGCTGTAGGACTTCGAAGACATGTTCGCCCTCATTTTACCGTGGTGCAGCACGCAGCATTTCTACACGCGCTGTGTTGCCCGGGCATGCGTCACAGTTTTATGGCGTCACTACCGAAGTCGGGCCTATGAATCTAAGGCTGGATTCGAACGCCTTATTGAAGCCTGTGTTGCGACGCGGACAGAAAATCGGTAACAGTCTGGACGGTATTGGTGGTATTATGTGACGTGCCGCGTCCCATGTGGCAATAGCCGGGCCCCGAAAAGGGGGAGAGACATGTAGGACCGAACCGGAATCGAACCCGCTACCCTCGGTCACAGCTGTGGACTTTAGGCACCTGAGTAATGCACCATACGTACGTATGGACATACTGTTGTACATAGGTATGCACGTATTGATGCATGGTTCGGCTACCCGGCTACCCAAAATGGTTCATGTCATACAGTATGTGTGTCATACGCTATGTGGTGTTTGTGTGCAATCTGTAGGATAGAGACGAAGCTTGTGGAACGTTTGACAGTGGATTTTTGGCTGGTTGGCTTTCATCCTTGGGAGAATTTTACCTTCCAGGTAATATGTAATTGCGAGCTCTTGCATAGCATAAATACGTAATACCAACAAAATATACATTGGGCTTAGCGCAATTATATGTTTTTGGTTTTTGGTTGCCCTATTATATATTTTTGGTGTTGCGTAATACCAGGAGTAATATAAAAAGGGGAGTGACAAACAGCCGCTTCCATACAAACGGCTGATTTTTACACGCAAAGTTCGAAGCATTTGAAAAAAAAAAAATAAAAAAAACCGTTTGTCTCCAGCTGCTCTCAATGTCGAGATCTCGCCGATTTCCTTCAGCACTGAAATCGTGTCACCATTTGGCAGACGCTAAACCACGCAAACCACGACACCCCACGACCCTGTACGCCCGATGCGCATTTTCATCGTCTTCATCACGTATGCTTATTTCTGCCATTTTGATTTTTCGGGCGTTTGCGAGGTTTAGAATTGCCCAATGGTCCACGCCCGATTTGGCGATTTTAGTACTGAAGGAATTTGGCGAGATCTCGACACTGAGACTGAGAGCAGCTGGAGACAAACGGTTTTTTTTATTGGAGAGGCGAGCTAAAGTTATCCGTGGAAGTTTTGACCGCTTTGCTCTACGTCGCGTAGTTCTCGAGATAAATAATGCACGGGTCCCAGCAATTCTGGTTTTACTATAGTCAGAATTTCAAGCGCTACTAGATGAGCTAGTCGCCAGACCTGCATATGTCTTAAGGGGGAAGCTACAGGCGACTTTTGAAAGTTTGCCCTGTTTTTGCAGTGTTGCTTATTTAGCGCCTTTTTGCTCAAATCTCGCCAATGGTAAGGGTTAAGTGGTCGCCGAGTACACCATTGGGAAGAGCGTTTCAAGCTGCATCTGATAGTGTCTTTGCTGTCACGACGTCTCCATTGCTTGGGCCACAGCACTTGAGCAGTGGTACGCAACTTTAGCATGAAACTCGGGTTTTTTGACTTTTCGCTCCAACTTTGAGGCTAGTTAAGGTCTCAATGCCCTGTTTCGGAGCCAAATTTGAGGCTTCCTCGTAGCCGTTATGTGCAAGATAAAAGTGATCACTATCATGTAAATATAGAACAACCCTTCCTCTACACGTACACTAAACCGCAGCGCCAAAGCTCTTGTATTCGGCGCAGTACGACACGCCGAAGAACGCCCCAAAAACCACGCGATTTGGGTGTTCCGAAGGAACCACTGGGTATTTTGGCGCTCTATGGCGCGTCAAAGAGATCGTGTAACAAGCTTTCGATCGATATCTTGATCTCCTCTCAACTCGCTTTCGTTGGCTCAGGAGAGCCTGGACTAAATTTATCCAGAAGTCCATGCATAGACAGTTGTCCCTGCATAGTACGAAGACGAGCGCAGAGAGCGCGACTGGAGCGGAAACAGCGAACGGAAAACAAGCAGACGGATGATCGTATGGTGTCAGGAAGTGAAAACAGCTGGAATTAGATATCACCAGATACTTCACTAGTAGTACAGGAGTCCACGCTCAGAAAAACAGGGCATTGAGACCTTAACCAATCGCCCACGCGCGTTGAAAAATCGGACATAGCCTATCTTAATCAGCATTTCAAGCGCTACAAGATGAGATAGTTTCCAGACCTGCATAGGCATTAGGGGGGGGGGGGGGGAAGCTACGATCGACTTCCAAATTTTGCCTGGTTTTTGCGGTGTTGCAAATTTTGCGCGTTTCTGCTCATAGCTCGCCAACGGTAAGGGTTAAGCAGTCGGCGAGTACACCATTGAAAAGAGCAAATCAAGCCGAGTCGAACGGTATAGGGTTTGCTGTAATAGCCCTGTTGGCTGAGTTTTGGGACACCTGTACGTAACGTCGATTTGATCGTGCTCGATTTTCCGCCTTTCCCCTGACCACCCTGCCTAAATGAGCCCGTTTCTCCGGTTAAACGTGGTCAAATTGAAAAACTGAGTTCATTTTCATTTTCGAACTCAGGAGGGTTGATTACCTATATTCATGACATTCATGACATACAGACGTAATACACGTATATACAACTGGTATTTTCAGATTTAGCAGCTAACTTGCAAAAGACAGCTGCAAAAATTTACAAAACAACGGTAAGTAGCCTAACTTATTTAGCTATAATTATCATAAACAAGCACGTACTGTTTAGATATACCCTTATTTAGCGAATTTCAATATATTTTTACCGGTACGGTACGAAGAAATTTAATCGGAGTTTGATTACTTTTTCAAATGCGCGCGCTCGTTTCGTCGCTTATTTTTGAGCTACTTTTAGCGCTTATTTCCAAAATTCGTACAAAAATACCCAAAATTGCAATCAATGCAAAAGAAAAGTGGCAATAAATGCACAAAGTGACACTAATTTTTAGCGAAACGAAATTATTTACAATTGCAGCTATTTTACAGATACATACGCGCCTAAATTAGTAACAACAAAACAAAAACAAAAAAACCGATTTTCACGCGCTAATCCTTGAATCACTGCTGGGCGGGTTGCATTCTTCACGGCTTGATGAACAGATTGGCGGCATAGCGACCTGATGGCAGGCGCAGCAACGCTTTGCGTCCGGCCTCCATCGTCACATTCACTGCGCGCACGTTCGGCGGATACGGTACAGTCGAACACGTTGTCGAAGCAGCTGGGCTTATTCTTCGCCAGTAGTCGTCGAAGCTCGGCGGAAATTCGGTGGCTGTCGTGAGTGCCAAGCGGCGAATGGTCCACAGAGGAACATCTGTCATCATGCCAAAGCATAGCAGGCAGGTTGTACGTTACGTGTACAGGGTGTCCCAAAATAAACCGGCCACCTTTCCATGCATGTAACTCTGGAACGACACTTGATATTTTCATGCGGTTTTTTTATTTTGTAGCCAAGGATTATTGGTCTGTACATTTTAGCTTCGTACCCAGTGGAGGTGCTCAAACACCTTCTTACTCGGCGGTCAAACGGGGTTTTTCTACTGGTAGTGCCGATTTAGTGGTCTTTTGTGCATGGGTCCAAGATATAACTAGTCTCGTAATGAAAAAGAGTCCCAAAATGCTAGGAATGTATCTCATGCAGTAACCCCAATTCAACCATAGCAAATGCTGGACAGGGTATCTTAAAAAATTAGCCGAGATTTTTTCCTACTGAAGAAAAACGTCGATTTTGAACTTCGAAATTCAACGAAGTATGTGGACTAAATAGCTGAAATTTTGTACAGATCTCAGTTGAATCCTTGGCTACAAAATAAAAAAATCCGCATGAAAATCTCAAGTGTCGTTCCAGAGTTACATGCACGGAAAGGTGGCCGGTTTATTTTGGGACACTCTGACATAAAGCATACGTAAAAAAACGTATGCATGGAGCAAATGCAAAACACACAATTTCTTTGTTCAGGTTCTGTGTTGTGGAGAATTGGACGGATTCATTCGCTGGGCTTGAAATTTTGGCTGATTATTTTTGTGCTGGAATCGGCCGTGGCTGAGAATGAGTGATCATCCTGCACTGGCTGGTCCAAAGAATTTCGATGGTGTTGGTGGTCTTAGAAGTTTACGTTTGGTGGAGAAAATCCCGAATAAGGCCGATTTCGACGATCTTTTGCAGAAGGTAATGTACTGTTGCATTTGCAGCTTTTTTTCTGGCTCGGTACGTACTAACTTGTAATGTCGGGTATACTTTGCCTTGCTGGCGTGTTCACCAGACGTCCGTCGTCAACTCAAAGAGTTCTGCTTTCTGTCCGTTCTGTCTGTACGGACGGATGTACGGACGTCTGTTGAACGCGTCATCATAAATAACGTACCATTATGTGGCATGTACGTTAATTTTAGCATTTCTGGTATTTACTGGAATTTACGTACATACGTACGTATCCCACTAACGCCTCCTTCGCATAGAAACGGAACTAAAAATAGAAGACAAAAACGTACGTACGTAAATTACAGTAACTACCAGAAATGCTAAAATTAACGTACATGCCACATAACGGTAGGTTAATTTTATGATGACGCGTTCACCAGACGTCCGTACGTCCGTCCGTACAGACAGAACGGACAGAAAGCAGAACTCTTTGAGTTGACGACGGACGTTTGGTGAACACGCCAGCAAGGCAAGTAGACCCGACATTACAAAATATATGATGACGCGTTCACCAGACGTCCGTACGTCCGTCCGTACAGACAGAACGGACAGAAAGCAGAACTCTTTGAGTTGACGACGGACGTTTGGTGAACACGCCAGCAAGGCAAGTAGACCCGACATTACAAATTAGTACGTACCGAGCACCCCAATGTTACCTTCTGCAATGGATCTTCAAAATTGGCCTTATTCGGAATTTTCTCCAACACACGCAAACTTCTAAGACCACCAACACCATCGAAATTCTTAGGACCAAGCAGTGCAGGATGATCACTCATTTTCAGCGACGACCGAATCCAACACAGCAATAATCTTCCAAAATTTCAAGCCCAGCGAATGAATTCTCCACAACACAGCACCTGAACAAATCCAAACACACTGCACCTGCACGAACAATGTACCCAACGTACGGAACCTAACACATGCTGTGCGTTGTTCGACACGAAACCAGAAAAAATCAATCACAACGCACCAACACGTGCGTCCCAGCCCCGTGTAGTATGTATGATGTGTATACGTACGTACATTCCAATATGTACGTACAAGATTAAGACACACAACATAGGCGAGCCATATGCCCAGCCCAACACAATAAACAGGCCCGTCTCCTGACTCCTCGCTCTCGCTGTAAAGGTGCCTGTTCGCTATCGCTACTCAACCGAAAACCAGTTCTCGAAAATGACGGCCTACGCTCACTCCCAGAAAATCAGCACGCTGGTCTACTAAAATATGCTACAGCATGGTATATGCTACAACAGGGCAAAATCAAGTACGGCTCAAGTTATATGCTACAACAGGGCAAAATCAAGTACGGCTCGTGTACTTGATCAAGTACGTACTTGGTACTTGATTTGTACTTTGGCGTACTTTGGCCAAAAATAGATTTTAGCTAATAGCTTAACCAACTGAGCTCGGACTATGCTGGAAATAGCGTATTAACCTGCACCAGCCTATAGCGATCACATAGAACAAAAAATTGACAAAATTGACCTCACAGTTCGTTCAGTATAACGATAGACAGAATTTTTCGAGCTTTCACATTTCCGGTTGTCACCAGCTAACTAAGCCGAATTTGGAAAAACAAAAAAACACCGGCGATGAGATTTTTGGTTAAGATTCTCCCATCAGCTCCGCGAAAATCAAATCGACCACCTCCACATATGTTTAACCCGTTCGCCAACGATCGGTTAAAAACCACTTTTCAACAGAGGCTGCTGCTCACATCATTTATGGAAATCGAAAAATTTTTGCATGTACTTATTCTTCTCATCATGAGGATTTAGAAACCAAAAGAGATTTTGAAATCGGTGCACCCAATCAAAAGTTACGGAGTTTTGAAAATCCCCCGTACTTAAGATCCGGATGGTGTCGACATATAAGTAGGGGCCAGCAAAACTCAACCAGATCAAACGCGCGCCGCCGCGCGCGTTGATTGGTTGGTTTTCAGCTGGCCCCGCCCACTCCGTGGGCTAGGGATACGTATATGTATTGCTTTGCTAGCATAGCAAGGTAATTCCATTTCCTAACAAGCAACTCTGGCTCTGGAACCCCAAAAACGACAGAGTATACTGACATCAAGACCGGTAGTCTTTTCCCTTCCCTTTGCTCAAATTCCACTGAGAATGCCTGCCACAGATTTTTTATGCTCGGGCATTCATACAGCATATGCTCAATGCTTTCCTCCACATTTCCGCATCTTAAACAGAACGGCGCTTCCGCTTGTTTCTGTTTAAAAAGCCTTTGCCTTGTTGGTAATATTCGATGCAAAATTTTATACTGCAAAACTTGAAGCTTTGAGTCCCTACTCATTTTGCGTGCCAGTGCATACATTGAACTCCAAAAGGACTCTTGAAATGGTCCCCACTTAACCGCCCACTTTTGCTGGCTTCGAATCGGCTTCTGCTGAGCCCGCATAAGTTTTGCTTTTGCCTTTTTTACGTCCAGACAGAGTTCAACACCCTCAGCCTCTCGTTCAACTACAGCTATCTCCTTCAGAATTTCCTTCCAGGCTTTTGGTATTGCATACACTATCTGATTATAATGCATCCAGGTTAGATCAAATCCTTTCCTCTTCATACCTTCAAACGACATCAAGTTGCCCTGATTGTCGAACCATTGACCAACTCTATCCAATCCCGTCTGTACCAAGTGCGCTATGTACACCGATCGTCCACCAATCAAAATATGCTGGTTATTATTTACAAGCTGCTCTTTTATACTGGCAGCCGATGCCGCCGTTCCATCATTATTGATCATGGCCCAGCTTTTCAGCACATCCTCCAAAAATGGATCAAGCTTCTTACTCAACTTTGCAACCGAAAAATTGCACCGAAGCAAGTAATCCAAACCACCCAATCCATCCACACTCACCAAAGCCAGCGCTCTCCACTTGTCGTTCTGCAACTCCATCAGCCTGAGCAACCACTTGAACTTCCACACTGTGTACATTGTATATATGTCTGGTGCTTTCAAGCCTCCATCGACATACTCCTGCGAAAGCACATCCCTTCTTATTTTCGCTTTTTTTGGCCCACCCCAAATGTACTCCATGACTATTTTGTTGGTCATCGCCAAGTCAGCTTGAGAAACAACTGTGTTCATAAAAACATACGTTAACTGACTCAATGCCAAAGTTTTCACAACCAAAATTCTCCCCTGCAAAGTCAGCCCCCTTGCATGCCAGCCAGCAAGCAAAAGTTTCATTCTTTCCAACTTGCCCCCAACGTTCAGGTCTCTCATCTCTTTTTTATCGTGGCTGAACCAGACGCCCAAGATCTTCATTGGTTTCGTACTTATGCAGATGTCATATCTTGTCATATTGGTATGCTTCCAACATCCCAGCCCCGTTGCTTCCGTTTTGTCATTGTTCAGAACCAACCCTGACCAAATGCCAAACTCCTCGAAGAGTTCCTGAACAGCTTTAAGAGACTCAGTATCAGCCAGAAACAAATTTGTGTCATCTGCAAATTGCATAACTTTGTACTCATTCTCCTTGACGCGTATGCCATGAATTCTTGGATTTGCTCTGATAGCAATGGCTAGTATTTCAATGGCTATCAAAAACAAAAACGGCGAAATTACATCTCCCTGGCATACTCCACGCTCCAACGGAAAATACTGCGTCGTGTACCCATTATTCATTACACAACTTACCTTACCATAGTAGAGTGCACGAATCCACCTAACAAACTCTATGGGGAATCCAAATGCCTCCAGCGCACTGACCAAAAATGGTCTCTCGACACTATCAAAGGCTCGAGCAAGATCCAGCGAAACTAGAAGGCCACTCTCCTGTTTCTCTTCCAGAAGTTCGGCTAATTCCACCATTGTCCTAATATTTTGCCCAATGTACCTACCTGCCATAAAGCCGACTTGGTCCTCGTGTATCACCTTTTCCAATACCGACTTCAGCCTATTAGCAATCACTTTGCTGGCTATTTTATAATCCACATTAAGCAACGTGATAGGGCGCCAGCTGGTCAGTTTGAGCAAATCTTTCCCAGGTTTTGGTATTAGCTTGATTACCCCCTGTCCCTGCGAATACTGAAACGCACCGGGTATGTCCTCATCAGGTGTAAAGCCATCCTCAATCGACGCAAATACATCGTCCTTGATGAGATACCAGAATTTTTTATAAAACAAAACCGGTAACCCGTCATTTCCTGGAGCTTTTCCTTCTTTCATTTCTCTCATTGCTTTCTCACACTCTTCCATCGTGATTGGCTCCGACAATCTTTCCTTATCAACTTCCTCCAGCTGCGGTATCACTCCAGGTTTGACCCATTCTACCAAAGGCGGCATTTGCTGCCCTTCTTGTGTGACTTTAGTCTGGTACAGCTCCGTGTAATACGTCAATATTTCCTCCCTTATTAGCCGTGGGTCCTCAATTACTTCATCCCCAACATGTAGCTGCGAAATACACTGTGTTGTATAATTCCGTTTTTCCAAGCCATAAAAATAGGCCGTATTTTTCTCACCCTCTGCAAGCCATCTTGCTCGTGACCTCAAGATTGCTCCTTTAGCCTTTTCCTCATACAACTTTTCATATTTCTCCTTAGTCCGCCTGTACAGCTCCACATCCTCTGGTACCAGTTCATATAGCCGCTCCTCAAGTTCTTGGAGCTTCTGCTGCAATTTACGCTCCTCCTCTCTTCGCTTCCTGGCTCTAGCTTTACAATACTGAATTGTCTCCAGCCGAATGCGAAACTTTATTTTTTCCCATCGAACTGCGTCGCTGTCAAGTTGTTCATGTTCTTCCGCTACAATTTTTTCTACCAGATTACAGTATTCCTTCTCCTGCAAGATTGACGTATTCAATCGCCAATAGCCTGGGCCTCTTGGTTCAATTCTGCTTCCCATTATCTGTACTACTACGGCCTTATGGTCTGACCCTACCGAAGGCACGATTTTTACACTTTTCGTAATTTGAACAAGTCCGCTAGAAATAAGCCAATAATCAATTCTGCTGTGGACTTTCAATGTTTTTTGCGCCCAAGTGTACTGTCTTTTGTTTGGGTTTTTTGCCCTCCAGATATCCATTAGACCATTTTCGTCCATGATTGTATCCAGCAAAGCCAATACCTTCGTTCGCACATTATACCGTAAGCCTATTTTGTCGCAAGAAGGATTTCGTACTACATTAAAGTCACCCCCAACAAACAACGGCATATTTCCACCACGTTTTGACTGCAATAGCTGTGCAACATCTGCAAAAAAATCGAGCTGTTCTTTCTCCGTGTTCGGAGCGTAAATATTAAGTAACCCAACCAGTTGACCGCCGATTTCAGCCTTGATCCACAGAAACCTCCCAGCTGGATGAGTTGTAACCTCCTTTACAGACACCGCAAGTCCCTTTCTAAACAAAATGCATACGCCTCTGGCATTCGATTCCCCATGACAAAAAAACGCGTCTGATGTCCCCCACTGATTTCTCCAAATATTCTGTGTTGTTTGTTCACTATGTGTTTCCTGCATAAAAATGACATCCGCACCTAGTTCCTTAGCCCAAAGGTATTGCTGCTTTCGTTTCTTCTCCGCCTGCTGCCCATTAGTATTTAACGTACATACTGTTAGATCAAAGTTAGCTACACCCCTTGCTAAAGCCATTTTAACAATAAGCGCCAACAATTGTGGAGTCCAGAGCTGGGGTGGATGGATTATCTAATGGGCTCACCAACAAGTCCCTTTCTCTCGCTAGTTACTATTCTGCATGCTGCTATTTCTCGAATTATCCGTACTACGTACTACATACTTACCGTATCCTATACTTTTACGCTCATTCCAAGTTCCAACCCGATCTGTTGTCGTGCTATGCAAATTCAAATTTCAATGCGGTGAACATCAATTCCAAGATGGCGTCACAGCAATTACGTACATACAAACGTAACCCCATAGTCGCTTACTCTCTGATGTACGCCATATCCAAATAAACTTACCAATTGACTACCGCGATCTCACCTGATCGAGCTTGCAAATCTTTTTTGCGTTCCCAAAGTGAGCGTTCCATAAAATGCTCCAAAGAGCGGCTCCGAAGAGCAAACAAACTGAGTAAGGCCTTCAAAAGAAGGTCTGCCTGAGTAAGACACCAAAGGTGCCTGGGCATGTACGACTCACTGAACATATACAGGCCCTAACGCCCTACAATTAGCTAAGGTACGTATTACACGTCTAACTATTGGCTACACATGATCTCAACTTGTACGTACCGCACTCGTACGTACGTACCCCTGTCCATACCCATTCCATTACGACATTCAAACACATACCACACAGATATTAGGCAATTTCGTCTTCTTCTAGTGTCCTTTTTCTTCTTCTTCTTAATTCATTGAAAGTCTTCATGCTACATTCTGTCAACCATTCCAACCATGTTGAGCCGCGATACCGCCACAGAATGCTGAACGTACGTAAGTAGTACCAATACTTGTTGAAACAGCCTTTTTCTCCAAACATCTGGGCCTACCAAAAACATTGTCTCCTCCGACCAGGATTCTGCCAGCAATTGCCAAAAATCGCCCTGACCGCGTAGAACCAGTTCTGATCTATCCTTAGAAGGTCCTGTTTCCCAAATCAAACGCCTGGGGACCAAAAAATGACTAAAATATTGCAGATTGGTAGGCCCACAAAAACTCAATTTTCTTCAAACAGCAGAAGATCTCCTGAGATTCCTTGAGCGAGGGGTGGATTTCTTCTATCGAGCCTCATTTCGTCCCATTTCCATCCCGAAATCCATCCGAAAAGTTCCCATGCTAGCTGAGCTCCATTGCAGCTTCCCCGCGAAAAAATTGGGCGACCACACACGGTCGTCCACGCGGGTACACTCTTCTATTTGGTTTTTGAAATATCCAATTATTTGGGTTTTAGGACATATTTTACACGCTGTGCGCTCACACGAATATGCCTTCGGAGGAGCTGATATTGGCGGAAAATGTGCCATCTGTGCTTCATCCGGTGCTCGCTGCCTTCTTCCCTCTGACACCCTCTCCAAACAGAGACTTCTCCACTGCTGAGTCTACCGTATGGAAAGGACAAAGTAAGGCTTGATTGGACAAATGTGTTTCGTGCGTGCATATACACTGTCCGTTCTTCGTTCAACCCCCACTATAGTCTAGACACTGAGAATTCGCTATGGAACTCAAGTCGTAGTCGTGTTGCGTAACATAGAAAGACAAATGCGGATTTCTGTCCATGTTTCACGTACCTACTTTTTTCTGCAGGAGTACATGCAAACTACGCAATAAGGCTTGAGTTCCATAGCGAACTCTAGTAGCCAGACTACGATAACACGGAAAAAACTTTAGCTCTTCCACAGCGGAAAACCATCTCAATTTGTTCGCGCTACTGCAGGGACAGTATGCCAATGTGTAGTGTTATGTCATTTGATCACTGCCATTAATGTGCGTTTGATCGCAGATTTTGACAAGCCGTCTGAATATGCGAAGCTGAGGGAAATGGTAGCTGCAGCCAGTGATGTGACTGGTTCTGCTGCTGCTGCGATGTGGACTTGGCAGAAAAAGCTGACACCACCCTCATTTATACCAGAAGCACCAGTGACAATTGAGATGAAGGCGATGCATGATAACCATCGTCATGTGATCTTGGTATGTTCACTCCTGGAGAAAGCGGCTAACCTGGGAGGTAATACAGACTAATTGGTGACCAGGTAGGGTACTGTGGGGTAAATCCGGTCATGGTGTAAAGTAAGCCCAACCACCTAGTACTGGGGCGCTTCAAGACTTTCTCTGGAGTTTTCTCCGAGCGAGTTCGCTCCTAGGAGCCTCCGAATTCGGAGCGAAATTCGGCTGTTCACACGGGGACTTCCTAAACGCAGGATCAGGACCAGGAGCAGGATCCTGAACCACCCCCTAAACGCAGGATCCACAGGAGCAGGATCCTGAACGGAAACCTAAACGCAGGATCCACAGGATCAGGATCCTGAATGGAAACCTAAACGCAGGATCCACAGGAGCAGGATCCTGAACGGAAACCTAATCGCAGGATCCTGAGGATTTGCAGGATCATGCATGTGCTTAAACTGTAAGACAAATCGCCATGACAAGAGAGCAAACGGATCGATCCGGACTAGAACGAGAGCGGCGACTTGACTTACAAGTGACGAGTTCGAACTTCTGTTGCGGTTGTAGCATGCGTCAGCTTATTAGCGAGGAGCATAGATAGCTCAAGCGGATGTGCTGTATGTTTGACTGTGACGGTAGTGGACGGTAGCATTTTCAATATTTATCTGACTATACATTATGTACAGGTTGGTATGAGAGCAAAACAACGAGGTGAGCGTATGAGAGTCGCAAGAACACAAGAGAGCGAAAGAGAGTCTGAAAGAGTGAACGAATGAATCGAGAGAGCGAAGCGCCTACATATTTATACCGCGCGCGTACAAAAATACTGCAACTGTTCCTACTAAAATTACATATGTGTCACAAAACCAAATAAAACCAAACCCAAACCCATATAATAAATGTGATATGTGATATGTGATATGAACCCATGTGATATGACTAAAACCCAAACCCAAACCTGCTAACTATAACCCAAACCTCGAACCCAATAAAAAACTGTCCTGAAATACTATGTCATAACAAACATCCGTGAAGTGGTTTCAGGTTTTGGTCCGCAAAATGGTTGCCAGATGCGCACAAGGGTTGCCAGATCTGCAAATTGGTTTCCAGATGCACAACAGGTCTGCCACATCTGCGACAGGGTTGCCAGATGAGCAATTTTTGCCAGACCAGTAACTGGTTGCAGCTTCACAGCAATAGAGGAGACTTTTCTAAAGCGTCTGGCAACCCTTTTGCAGGTCTGGCAACGCTTTTGCGCATCTGGCAGCAGTTGCGAATCTGACAACCATTTTAGATTTCTGGCTTCTAGAGATAGATGCATGTATGCATGTACTCATGTGCATGTACTCCTAGATCGATCTCTAATAGTAAGAGTACATCATAGACACTGCAACTGATCGCGAGATGTGCCAAAGGGTTGCCAGATCTGCAAGGGTTGCCAGATTGTTAGATGCGCAAACAGTTGCCAGACCTGCAAAAGGGTTGCCACATGTGCAAGTTTTGCCTGATAATGTGCAAAATGGTTGCCGCAAATGTGCAAAACGGTTGCCAAAGCTATGCGCAAGAAGGATTGCCAGATCTGTGATAGAGTTGCCAACTCTGTGATAGGGTTGCCAGAAGTGCAACTTTTTGCCAGTTGCCCAAACTGGCTGCCAAATGCAAAAATAAGTTTCCAGATTTAGAACAGGGTTGCCATATCTGCAAAGGGGTTGCCAGAGTTGCAAAAGGGTTGCCAGACCTGCAAAATGACTTTACTGGCGTGTCAAAAAGCTGAAAAATGGCCAATTTTGGCCATGCCAGTTGGGAATGGGTTAACAGTGACCTCGCCATTGAAAAGATTGAAGAAAGCTGGGGTATGTGCATGATTTCAGTTTGACTTGATTTGGCCTCTTATGGCATCCTTGATTGATTACAACGCCGCATATACCATGTGAAAGGGGAAGCTTTGAGCTTTCCATTGGTATGCTGCTTAACCCCTTCTGCTTACCCCTTCGTGAGTTAGCCGCATGAAGAACCTGGGTTCATGCACTTTTCCTATATATTTCTATGCAAATGGCCCCCACAGATTGTGTGATGCATTCCACATACACTCGCGGCCATCCTCTATCTTTTTGCAATCGCTTCGCTTCATGTCTGCTTACGTTTTTTTCCTCTTTGCTTTTCATAATACCCAATACCCGTGTTTTGAATTCGCGCCCCTTCAAAATACGTACTAATGTAAACAGCCCGTATCGATTTATTTACTCGATATGCCTGCACGTATGTACGTATGTGTATTCTAACTCTGTGATGTACATATTAAGTAGGCGGACCTATACCTGATTGGTTGGACTGATTCTGTTTGTTGTGATTACAAGGGAGAGTAGGCACGGGATGAGACGACATAGGACATTGTGTTGTGTGATTGAGGAATAAAGTGGTCGCAATGAAACTTCACGGCGTGCGTCATTCCTTTATGGTTGGTGTCGGGGAATGTCTCTACTTATGTACCTACAGTTCCTGTTAGCTTGCTTTTCTCTTCGCTTTGTGCCGATCCGGGGCATGTGGAACCGGGGGCGCTATGCTTATCGTTGGATTGCTGTCATCCTAGATCCTATGGCTATGCGTGGTTGCGGTACTAAATGTCACACATGGCCGACGGGCCGAACGCCGAAAGAAGCTGCCAGCTCAGCCTCTTGCGCGCCCCTCGGTCGTCCACATTTGGTGCCGCGACCCGGGACCTTGTCAGCCTACGTTGACAGGGCCTGTTGTCTTTCTTGACAATGCCTAAGCTAGGTACGTACGTACATCTGGCGAAGATGAAAGCGCCGAAGCGTCATTCGGGTAAAACTGTAGTTTTCTCGCGAATACTAAAGGTACCTTACGTACAGTACGTAGTATTTGATTCTGGTACGATAGTAAGATTTTACCGCACTGTACAGGATGTTCATGCTGAATTTCGCTCGACAAAGGGTTCGGTTGTTTTCTTGGAACATAGACAAACGTATGTGTATGTACGTACGTACAGTACAGTATGTTACCGGATTAAAAGGGTAAACTCGTCGCACCGACACAGCACTCTCTTTACTCATAAATGCAAATGACAGTAATAGGCCTACCCACATAATAAATACATAGCTAGCTGCACATTGCACCTTCGTGTCCTATACCTGGGTACTGTAAATAGCTGTAATATTACTTGCGCGTTGTCTACCCTGTTGGCTATTCCTCACGCCACGGGATGCACCTGTGCCGGCTCGCAATGCCCACAGGGATGTCGTTGTCTACCCTGGTGGCTATTCCTCACGCCACGGGATGCACCTGTGCCGGCTCGCCTTGCCCGCAGGTATACGTAGTTGTCTACCCTGGTGGCTATTCCTCACGCCACGGGAAGCCCCTGTCGCCGGCTCGCAATGCACACAGGGATGTCGTTGTCTACCCTGGTGGCTATTCCTCACGCCACGGGATGCACCTGTGCCGGCTCGCCATGCCCGCAGGTATACGTAAGTTGTCTACCCTGGTGGCTATTCCTCACGCCACGGGATGCACCTGTGCCGGCTCGCCATGCCCGCAGGTATACATAAGGCCGGCTCGCCATTCCCGCAGATGACCGATACTCTCTCCGGCTTCCCCTTCCCCTGTAGTTTACATTGCGGGTTCACCTACATAGGTTGGCTGGGCTAGTAGCTGTTGCTTTATTTTCGCTTTGGTTCAACCCTGGGTTTATTTCGTTCGGCCTGAGTTCTGTCTTCATGTTTAGTTTGCTTGCAAGCATCCCATTAGCATGCTTTTGGCTACGACGCCCAGTTGACTTAGCTGTGATAGCTCGCAAAATCCTTGACTTGCGTCTCAAATACATACGTACTATTATTGCGTGCAAAGCTTTGAACAAGCTAACGAATTTTTTCCGTGACGGGGGTTACGGTAATTGTTTTCGTACATACGAACACACACATACATAGCTGATCCCGGCTTATCGTTACACAAATACAAGGCAATGGTCAGGAATACTGCAAAACATCCGCTCAGATAACGGTGGCTGGGCGGATATCACACACCGGTAGATAAACAAAACATGGACGGTTGCCGACAGGACAGAAAACAAAAATCGGCAAATAAAGAAGGACTAGATAAGGGCAAAGGTATTGTAGGTATAGGGCAGAACAGACTGATAGGAGCGACACATCGAGAAAATAATATTGCTTGGACCATCGTTTCTCGTACTACTACTTTTGTTTGGCTACTGTTCACTCGCTACTGCTGTTTGTGGCTGTTCGCTACTTGTACTATTGCTTTTGGGCTTGCTACTACTGACTTTTGGCTACTACTACTATACTACTGTTCGCTAGTACTAATTTTGCTTGGCTACTACTGACTGTTCGCTACTGTACTACTTTTGTTTGGCTACTACTGCTGCTTTTGGCACTGCTGTTGGCTACCTACTGCTTTGCTTTTGGCTACTGCTACTGTTGGCTACTATTGCTTTTGGGCTTACTGGCTTGTAGCTACGCTGCCATCATCATCTCATCCTCTCCATCAAGGCCATTTCAACGTATCATCTTCAACTTCATCTCATCGCCATCACACTCCACCTCAACGCCGTCTCCATCGCATCCACCTCAACTGCACTTTCATCCCCAGCTCATCTCCACCTCCAGCTCATCAACTGCCAACTGGACAGCTTTATCAGGGCGTCAACGCGCACGACGTTTCATTTCGCCCGCGTTCTCTTGGCCAACGTCAAGCCCGAGCAGTATTGGTAACACACGTATAGCTGTATGCACGGTAGTAGACCCCTATGCCCAGAAGTCTCCCGGCAGACCCAGAAAGAGAGAACCGTGAGCTAAGACAACGAAATAGAGCCCTGATTCAAGATTGTGACAGGTATCGAACCCAGGTGCAGGAATTAGAGCGAACCGGTCTCCTACACCAAAACAACATGAATAACATAGAATTTGACTTACTCACAAATGCAGTGCCGTATTTCTATGGCAACCCGGGTGAAAATTGGGTTCAATGGCTTGCGCGTTTTGAGCTTTTGGCACGTGCTAAAAATATGGACGAGGCTGCCCAAGTGTTTGCGATTGCTTCCCGTTTGCGTGGGCCGGCAGAAATTTTTTACAATATCCTGCCCAATGACCGAAAAGACACACTGGCCAATCTCAAACGGGAGTTAAGTTCGCATTTTCTTGAGGAGGGCGCCTTAAGCCAGAATGTGACCACGTTCAACGCACTCAAACAATTGCCGACCCAATCAATTCATGAGTTTCGTTACGCCCTTCTCTCCGCCTTCTTCGTTGCTTATCCGTCGGCAAACCCATCCACCAATGAGAACATAAAACTTTTGTTGCGCCGATTTCTCGAGGGGTTACAGCCACATATATACATGTACATGATTGCGCAGAACCCAACGACGTTTGACGAAGCCTGCAAAATAGCGACGCGCATAGAAAGTGGGCAGCGCATCATGCAAAACAAAACGGCCTCCAACCCCCTACAAGGCACTGCAGCGTCCGCGGCAATGATGTATCCGATGGTGCCAGTCGGCAATAATTTCTTGCCAATAGCACCGCCGGCCCAAAAGGCTTTGAACTCTGCCGCCTGCGTGAACGAATTAGCTGCCGCCATCACCAATAAACTGTCACTCAGTTCCCCGAGCCCCGTTGCGACTAAGCCCATCAGTGCTTTTAATAATACCATTGAAGATCTGGCGGCAGCTATTGCTACCAAGTTAGCGAGCATGCAAAATACGACTGGTGCGGTAGGAACTAGAGGTACAAGAATGGACAACCGCAACTTCGCAAATACAGCCACAAGTGAAGCGACGGCGACTGCAGACATAGACCGGTTTTTACAGGAATGTCTTGCTGAAGACGATATGAATTTTGTGTGTGCATGTACAGGAATGGACACAGCTGACAACACTCTGGTTATGTGCCCGTCTGCGAAGGAAGAAGAGGAGCTCTCCAGCGCCCAAGCTGCCTTGCCGACACTGCACTCGACGCCGGACTCAATGGACGGCGACGTGCAGTCCGCGACGGAGGTTCCGGCTTTGTGGCAGGCAGGAGAGCACCCGCCTTCAGGGCCAGAGCCTACTCCTCAGCGAGAAGTTGGACGTCAGTCAGACTGAATTGTAGTGTACGTAATGTACGTAGGCAGAGGCATACAGTACGTACGTAGCTCAAGTACATAAATATGTTGGCCTACACTACGAATTACTCATACGCACGTACGTACATAAGTATCGCCCTAAGTGCTGGCAGTACTTTATGAGTTTCCAAAGCACTACGAGTATTTCAACCTAACACATACGTACTTACACTGGCTTTCGGGCCACACATCGTTATATACCGAGACCGGACACCAAACCATGATTCACTGTGTACATATGTACATGCTTGACGAAAAATTGGACGATTTAGTTTTTCAGTCAAATTAGCGCCTCTATAGCCCTACATATCTCCAGTGTCGCTCGGTACTCGATAGCAGCGTCAGCGGAAAGCGCCCTTCAACCACGTCGTCAAGGTCAACAAGACTTTCGGGCTCGCTTGGTCTGGATGTTTGGTCGGGTTTGGCAAGAACACGGCGGAGTCGGGGCCTCAAAAGACGGTGGATGGATACCGGCTTCTTTCACTCATTCCGCCTTCCTCAACTGCCGCTATCGGAGAAAATGGGCCATGGGAAAAGACTTATGTATTGTGCTCGAAATTTACACATACGGAAAGCGCTGCCATGTACGTACGAATTGTTACATAGCCATTATGTACGTTGCCAGGTGTATGTTTGCTACGTGACAGCCTTGCGTCATTCATGGACATATTTTACAAAACATAGCAGGTACATAGGGTACGTGCCTCTGGCTGGGCCCAAATTTTGGTGCGTTCGGGCGTTTATTCGGGTCTCACTTTGCCTATTGTTTTTTATGTGTCGTTGTATCATCATTTAGTGGTAGACGTGTCCATTTATTAGCATTGTTACCAGTACCTACCTACAGTACAGGGGTCGCTTCTTCTTATGTCTTTTCTGACAAGTGATTTTCATGCGACGTGAGACCATCTATTTCTATACGTACTTATGTGCAAGTCGGTGGTAACTTTCATTTGTGTACTGATAATGTGTTTGTGTTCCCGTAATCTTGGTAGGGACGCAGCGACAACTAAATCTTGGACTCGTAGTATATCATAGGAAAGTACTACAATGCTAATCGTATGTTCATAACTTACTGTACATGTACATGTCTTAGCTGTTCTAATCGCACCTAGTTTATATTTGTTTCTAAATTCCGGGACGGAATTTTCCCACCGTCCAATAGAGTGTAAACAGCCCGTATCGATTTATTTACTCGATATGCCTGCACGTATGTACGTATGTGTATTCTAACTCTGTGATGTACATATTAAGTAGGCGGACCTATACCTGATTGGTTGGACTGATTCTGTTTGTTGTGATTACAAGGGAGAGTAGGCACGGGATGAGACGACATAGGACATTGTGTTGTGTGATTGAGGAATAAAGTGGTCGCAATGAAACTTCACGGCGTGCGTCATTCCTTTATGGTTGGTGTCGGGGAATGTCTCTACTTATGTACCTACAGTTCCTGTTAGCTTGCTTTTCTCTTCGCTTTGTGCCGATCCGGGGCATGTGGAACCGGGGGCGCTATGCTTATCGTTGGATTGCTGTCATCCTAGATCCTATGGCTATGCGTGGTTGCGGTACTAAATGTCACACATGGCCGACGGGCCGAACGCCGAAAGAAGCTGCCAGCTCAGCCTCTTGCGCGCCCCTCGGTCGTCCACACTAAGAAGGGTTATGGTAATTACATGTGCATCAATTCGCCGTCTAATATATGCCATCACTAAATTACCAGTTATTACTAATTACTTGCAGTACAATGGTAATTTTTTTGTGGAAATAGACACAGCTAAGTCCAATACATTTCATTGCAAAATTTTTGAATTATATGCTCCTCTCGTCTAACAGCTTCCTCCCCATTGGTAAACAAGGCAACCTTACAGATTTCTGCATTTCATAAATTACGTCATCTTTGAAAAACTGTTTAGATTACTTTAGAAATCTCGTTTGCTTGAATTGCACACCGATCCTGCGAATCTTCAGGATCCTGCGTTTAGGTTTCCGTTCAGGATCCTGCTCCTGTGGATCCTGCGTTCAGGGGGTGGTTCAGGATCCTGCTCCTGGTCCTGATCCTGCGTTTAGGAAGTCCCTTC
>JASAMW010005137.1:0-21245 GCA_030247985.1 Epsilonema sp. ZAB3_2
ATCTGACGTGTTGAGGCAGAAGGAAGGCCAGCGACCAAGTAGTTTCGTAAATGCGACTCATTCGAATTTACGGCGCGTCGTATGTGCGTCTTTTTCGGATCGTACATACGACGGACGGTCGTATGCATGAACAAAATTTTGATCGCATATACGACCGTCGCATATGCGACTGAGTCATACATTCGACCGATTTGGTCGCATACGCGACCGAATAAAGAGTCGCTTATAAGGTCCACACACACAGCAGTCGTAAAACAAAACACACAAAATAAAGACTTTTCTTTCACTTCAATTTCGCCAATCAGTCACGTTCCATCGGTCGATAATTTTATCGATTTTCAATCGAATATACCTACAAGAAAACAATATCCGAATTACTCTCATCACTGAAATCATCTTTCAGTCGCCCAACGATCTTATAAGCGACTCTTTACTCGGTCGCGTATGCGACCAAATCGGTCGAATTTATGACTCGGTCGCATATGCGACGGTCGTATAAGCGATCAAAATTTTGTTCATGCATACGACCGTCCGTCGTATGTACGATCCGAAAAAGACGCACATACGACGTGTCGTAAATTCGAACGAGTCGCATTTACGAAACTACTTGGTCGCTGGCCTTCCTTTTGCCTCAACACGTCAGATGAGCCGAAGCCTAGCAAGTCTGTCATGAATTTGACCACCACCGTGGATTCCTTGAAATTCTCCCAGGACAAAGAGCTGCTAGCGTTGGCGTCCAGCAAGAAAGAAAACGCCATCAGATTGGTACGGGTGTAGGATAACGAAAATTGCAAAATGTGACGGGCATTCAAACATCGGCATGGGGTTTAAAGGGGTTTGAGACCAAATAGATTATCCTGGGGATGGTCGCAAGGTGGCCCCGGGTCATGACCAGCCGAAAGATGGGCGCAGCCTGGGTATAATCCTTTATTCAGTCAAAGTCGACATGAATATAGCAAGTGCCGAATGTGAACAGCAAAGCACACATTTTACAACACTTTATACATAATACTATAAATAAATATGAAAGTCACGATGAAATATAGGCAATGTGAGGTTTAAAACTTGTAGACGCGGGCATGATCAGCGATATCAATACTGTCTAGAGAAGTCAAAAGTGAATTTCGCGAAGTACTTTGCACAATATTTTCCGGCAGCTGGTTCCACAGAGGTACTAACAACACGATGCCAAAACATTGACTGTTGTAAACTATTATGAGCGTAAGGTACAGTAACACGCAGTGGGTGACCACGAGTTGAACGAGCCCTACGAAAAAACTGATTTTCATCCAAATCTACGCGCCCCGTAAGAACACAATAGAACATGCATAGATCAGATTTGATACGACGCACCTCCAAACTCTGAATACCTAGGTGAGCACAACGTAACTCATAGCTACTAGGCTTGGTACCATGACACCTAGAAAATACAGCTGAAGTAAAGTATGACTGTACACGCTCAAGCAACCTGATATCAGATACCGAAGACGGGCTCCACACTACAGTTGCAAATTCTAATAGTGGCCGTACGTATGTATAGTATGCACGCATTAGGATTTCGTCATTGTTTGTACTGAAAGCTTTGAGAATGGAACGCGCAACACCATAGGCTTTTGCTGATATAATAGAACAGTGCTGAGTAAAAGAAAAATTAGAGGACATAATAACGCCTAGGTCCCTACATGAGGACACAAATGAAAGATTACAGCCAGACAAACTGTACAGAGTTGGTTGCGAATTACCAATAGATAGTACGTTACATTTTGCCACATTATGAGATAATTGCCACTTGTCATCCCACTCCTGAATAACAGATAAAGCATTTTGAAGGGCGGCTGCATTAGTACTATCAGCAAAAACCTTCATGACCTTCGTGAATTCATGACTTGGTGAAGTTTTTTCTTCTGAGCATAATCTGGACCTGGAGAGCTGTCGCAACTGTTTCTCATGAGAAATATTGTACGGCATGGCTCCGTCGTCCCCGTTTTGATGTCTGTATTTTTTTTAGGTGCACACGCGCTCACGAACTGTGTACGCCAATTTTCCGGGCCGAAAGGCTGGCTTGAAAGGCGTGACCAGCTTGGACTTTTCTCCCAACACTGGATACATGGTTGCAGGCACCATTGACGGCAGAGGTGTCATCTACAGATTGCCTTATTACAAAGCGTACTGAGACTGCTTGACTTGATGATGTACGCACGTACAGTACGTTGTAGTATGTGCGCATGTTCCCAAGTCCCCGCAAATAACAGAGCATCAGTAATATCTCATGGACCACCGAAAAGAGGTTCACGTTTTCATACAACCGGCAAGAACTTCTAGAAAATGACTGCCCCGAATATAGGAGTCCTTGCACAGTCAAGAAGTCCACATTGCTTTGTATGAAAACGTGAACCACATTACGGTGGTTCTTGCGATATTGCTTATGCTCTTTATTTGCTGGGCCTGTGAGGTACTGTACGTACTGTATGTGTGTTCATGTGGGAGTGATACGGTAAAACGTAAGACTTGTTAGAATCGTATTATGTGCCACCAGGAGTAAGTACTGTATGACAGATGACTTTATCTTGTCATCTCATGGGGTTATACACGAGGGGGGTTATACACGAGGCCAAGCAAAATGTGCCAAATCATCACTACGTAACATGCTTATTTTGCTTTATTTGAGCGTTTTACGCGTTATAAAAATTTTGGTTAGGGGGGGGGGGGATAAAAATCATTAGTCACCAAATAGGGGGGGGGGGGGGGGGTTATAACGAGGGGGGTATTCGAAGGGCGGTTATACACGAAGCTTTAGAGTACCCATGTATTATTGGTCCTGTATGGAATCCCCGAAGTGTTTTTTCTATCGATTTAAATTGAAATACCACCTGCCGCTACCAGAGCGAGCAAGCTGACGAAAACAAAAGCCAGAGGGGCAGTCACTTCAGGTTCTGACGGATTACATTGAGTTCAGCTTGGCGAAACATAGCAGCAGCACCATTGCCTGTACTTTGCCTTTGGCAACACATTGTCACCTTCCAAACCATGTCACAGCACTGGGGATTGCTTTTTTATGTACACAAGAAGCAGATATCTTGGATAATCCCGTTCTGCTGCCTCAAAGAATTTCAACAATTCAGATCAGATTAGTCTTCAAGTAGCTGTTGTAGTCGGTGGTCACGATGTTACTGAAGCATAGCTAGCAAGACTACGGAATGCGCGGCCGAAGGCTAACATTTTCATTTTCTTCCTTTGATGCGACTCTTTATCGCTCTCTTGTTGTGTGCACTATTTTGTAAGCAATCTGCTAATTACATTGACTTGCCGCTGTGATGCAGTAATTAAAAAAGACAGAGGTGCATGCAGTGATCAAAAGAAGGCTCAACTCAGCAAGCAATCTAGCCGTGCAAGGAGGAGTCATCTGCAGTCAGTCAGCGAACGCAGTAAACAAGACAGTCGAGAAATAGAAACATTCACGGACGGGCTCACGCTATAGCTACGGCACTATACAGGGTGTTCACTTTGGGTAGACCATGTTGTTTGGGGTTATAACTCGGGAACCACAAGGGTTAAAACGCTGAAATTTAACTTGCAGATATCCAAGAATATGCCTAACCTTGTGTGAAAATTTCGTCCCAAAACTCCAATCTGAACATAAGATAATGGTACCTCAAATTTCGACCACGAAAATCATAAAGTTTTGAATCGCAAGCAGAGAATTTTCATCATTTTCAGTTCAAGGGAACCTTCAGATACTAAAACATAGCTTGCCCTGAAGAAAAATTTTGAAATTACGAGTTGGGATAAGTCAGATAGGGCGAACACCAGGCTGCGATTCAAAAACTTGTGATTTTCGTGGTCGAAACTTAGGGACCAATATCTTATGTTCAGATTGGAGTTTTGGGACAAAATTTTTGCACAAGCTTAGGCATATTCTTGGGTATCTGCAAGAAAAATTTCAGCGTTTTAACCCTTGTGATTCTCGAGTTATAACTCCAAACGACATGGTCTACCCAAAGTGAGCACCCTGTATTATAGGTAATGTACTGCATGTATGTATAGGGTGTATCAGAATAAACTCACCGGATGTTTGTGCGTATAACTCCACAACGGAGTTGTGGAGAGTCATTTTTCACTGCGGTCTTTTGCAGTATGTAACCAAGGCTTCAACGTTTGTGCAGGCAAAATTTCAACTTTCTAGGCCAACAGGAAGCGGCTCAAAACAGCTCAAGAAGGCTGACCTCAGAAATCGAGGAGTTGCCTACTAATTTACCGCAATGGAGAGCATATTCTACCATCCCAAAGCCAATACCTTTTCAAAACATGTTCAATATCCTAACGCAGGATGCGGCAGAACTAAATCTGCTGCGATATTATGAAGAAAAATTGAAAACTCAGCTGTGGAGTGCTAACTTTGTCCTTAATCCCAGGTTTTTCCCCAAAGTGAGAAAAAACGTAAAATTCAGCGTCAGAAACTTTGAGCCTTCATAACTTCCTAAGTAGAGGGATTAGGCGGTTGAAATTTTGCCTGCATAAACATTGAAGCCTTAGCTACAAAATACGAAAGAGCGTACTGAAATCGAATGCTCCGTTGAGGAATGGGAGGCACAAACACCCGGTGAGTTTATTCTGATACACCCTGTATGTAATGTATGCCGCTAACGATCAAATTGAGCGTAAGTTCGAGCTGGATGTGGGTACTGTTGACATACAGTACATGCAAATAACACAATATTTAATACAATACAACGATAAAAAGGAATGATTTTATAAAACATGAATCGATAGTACCCGGTAAGATAAGTAATAAGTAATATGAAGTAGGCCTACCTAGGAAGTGAATTATGATAAATATGAAATTTAGTTAAACAAACATACAATACCGTATTTTTGGGTGTATAGCCCCATGGGGGTATACAAAAATTGAGAGGTCCAATGGGGGGTTATACACTAGGGGGGATATATGAATTGGTGGGGATATACATAGGACAAATTTTATGTTTATGAGAGGTGTGTAGAGGCATGTTTTTGAGGTCAAAAGTACGTGTTTTAGGGCATAATCGCGATCAAAACAGGGTTATTCTAGTAAAAGACATGCTCAGCTAAGCTTATAGGCATGGTAGCATGGTGTAGGAGTAGCCATAGCTAGCTTATGACCAGCTTACATAGGTAGGTTAGGTACCTTCCAGTACATGGGGGGTTATACACCAGGGGGGATATAAATACAAAGGACAAAATTTATGTTTTGCCAATGGGGGTTATACACTAGGGGGGATATACAATAGGGGGATATACACCCAAAAATACGGTACTGTAGCCTGCGTCGTACTTAGGTGGATGCCGCAGCCAAACCAAGAGTTCCCGCTCCGGATTTAGCAGGGAGGATTAGTCCGTGCCTATATTGAGCGTAACCCCCGAGTCTAAACCACGCGTGTTTTTTTCAGGCGAAACGCCCGACAGCAGCGAAACGAAGCGGAAAGGAAAAAGAAAAGAAAAGAAGATTTTTCCTTTTCTTTTCCGCTTCGTTTCCTGCTGTCGGGCGTTTCGTCTGAAAAAAACACGCGTGGTTTAGACTCGGGGTTACGCTCAATATAGGCACGGACTAATCCTCCCTGCTAAATCCGGAGCGGGAATCCTGAGAAGGCATATGGGTGGAAAGGAAAATACAATACATAGAAGATACAACGAGCATTGTTATGGTTATAAAGCCGTCGATAGCAGATCATGCTTACGTACGCAGTGCAAATATTTGCCCCAATTTGGGGCGGCGGAAACAAACACGTGATCATGTGCGAATAGTCGCCCCAAGTGATACTGATAGTGATCACTTTACAGTTTACACATACATACATAAGTAAGCATACCCCAGGTACTGTAATTATTCGGGTCTTGACGGGAATATTGACTGTTTGGTGATCGATCCGGATTCAAGCCGGTGCTTTCATTTCCATTTGGCTTGTGATGCTAGCCGCCGATGATCATTCCACGATCGTGATCAGGCGCTCCGATGTTCCCGTCTCTACAAGAAAAGTGCAAATCGTAATGTGTGTATAAAAAAAGAAACTGAAACTACAAGGATACAGCATAGTATATGTATATACATACTCGGAAAAAAATATTAGAGCTTTTAAACCTCTAATAAATTTAGCTAAATAGACTGGGCTAATTTATTAGCTCAAAATCTCTAATTATTAGGCTTAATTTTTTAAATTTGGGAAATCTCTAATAATTTAGATCCTGGGTCCAGTCATTTAGAAGTTATTTTAGAACTTTTACAAAACGGGCTAAATATTAGAGCATTTTCCCGCCAAAACATTGTAGGCGTCGGTTTTTTGAGAAGAGACGCTCTTCAAGCAAAAACGAAAACTGAAGCTGCACAGCGTTTCCGGCTGATCTTCAAATCAGGTCAAAAAAGTAAGATTAAATATAATGTGATGTTATTACAAGCAGCGGCTTCTCTTTTCTCAGTATTTTATCTAAATTTTGGGGCTGGTTTTTTGTCAGTGCAGCTGCAGCATTTGACATTTTTTCAGGCTCTGGCAGATTTCAGGAAGTCTTCAGTCGCACCTAGCTCATCCTGTGTTTGCTTTCATGGGCTTTGACCTCAGACCTGTTTCATTGCCGTTTTTGCCACCATGAAGGTAACACAATCGGTTTCTCAGGTTTTTGAAAAGAAAGTACTGTGAAAATGTTCATACTTTCTGCTCAGCAATAGGCAATAATAACTTCTTGAATTTTAGCTGCAAAAAAGTACTTCCAATGCAATCGCCAGTGAGAACTAATGCAGGGCAACATATCAAGAGAAGTCATCAACTTATTGGGAATGAACATCAGACAGAATCAACCAGTCATAATGTGCACCAGAAGGACAAGGTTCTTTGTAGGCCTAACTGCTTGTAGGTACCGTAGTTAGTTATGTACTGTATTGCAAATACATATGTACTATAATACATACGTACTGTAATTTGTGGTTGAGCTAGGTATGTACTGTATGTATGTACGTACATACAATGCTTATCTATCATACAACATTGTTTTTGTAGTACTGTGTATTCTATCATCATCATGTAGCCTAGCCTACATTGTTTATCCAGTACAGGTGCTCGTTTTTGTTGATTATTATGAAAATGTTTAGAAACTGACTGGAGTACAAATAAAGTCTAAAAGTGCTAATAAATTAGACATTTTTATTTCATGTCATTTGTGAACAGTCTCAAAAGGTCTAATAAATTAGCTTCTTTTCCTGTGAGCACTGCGTTGAAAAAAGAGCTAAATATTTAGGATAATATGTCTAATATATTAGATAATTGAAAAGTCCTAATATATTAGCTCAATCAAGCTAATATATTAGCCAACCGTTTTAAAGCTAATATATTAGCTCAAATATTAGACAAATTTCTCTAATATTTTTTTCCGAGTACGTATACGTACTACTTACGTACTACTACAGTACTGTATGTACGTACATACGTTTGACAGTATGGTGCAGTTGTGGGCATTCAGTGCCAGCTCTTACCGGATGGTATTGATCCCGACGGTTCCAATTGGACACAAGATGACCTTTTTGGTACCGACGGCATTGTCGTCCTGACTCCAAGCGGACTCTCGTTTTCCGAGAAATTCGGCTGCTGCCATGTGGCGAAAGTATTCGAATTCTGGATGAATGGACATGGCTTGAATGACTACGCCCACGTGTCACGTTGAATGAATGGTAGTTAGCTATATCGGCTTCCCTTGTGACTTGACCCGACTGGACGGTTGAATGAAAACTTCAATCTTTCGTCGAATAATTCGGCGTAGAGAGGTAGAAACAGTATCTCTTGTTTGCTTCCACCAAAAGGCCGTAAGAAAACAACACGAATACGACGTCTACAGGAAGTCAAAACAACCGTCGACAAAGGTACCGGAGGCGGTATGCAATGCATAGTATGAGCTTGATAATGTACTTTTGCCACCCGTGCTGCACTACGGGAGCGATGGTCAATTCTGTTCTGATGTGACTGGCAAACATAATTAGCTTAAATGATTGCGCATGACTACCTGCACGTGCTCGAACGTCATTATTCCTTGTCCAAGGGGTACTACTGAACTGGTGAACGCACAACATACCGTACACCTTATAATTCACCTATAGACCACATCACCGCTGTAAAACGACCCTTCAAGTGAAGCGGTTGGCAGCGCGCTGCACACCAGGTCGTCGAGTAAATAATTAACTAACCACGGGTGTGTGTATTCAGTTTTAAATCATTACTGCACGCCGGTTGCGATGCGCAAGTTTTATCAAGCATCAACCACACCACCAACCCATTGCGCGCTCATGCGTCAATGGAAAATTAAAATTGCATGCACGCCTTCATCCCGTATTGACGCATTTGGTGCCCAAAGCTGCAGATAGGTGGTCCGTTCTAAGTATCAAACCTGCCTGCAGGCAGTCACGCATAATTTCAGAACGTAATGTAGCTTCAGGTCATACCGTCATTAAACCAAGAAGAAAAGGTATAACCCCATCCGAAATCTCAGATGGCCGCCTGGCCGCAACATCCGCTTGCGGCCACCCTGTGGCCGTGGCCACCCATAGCCGTCGGGTGGCTGCGGCCAGAAAAGTGGCTATAGCCGTAGCCGGGGTGGCCGCAAGGGGTGTATACGGCCAGGCGGCCATTTGAGATTATGGAGGGGTTCACGCGCCAAATGTGGAAACTTCACAGGGTAACTTTTATATCTGCATGTTGGTAGACGTAACACGACACGAGTACACGTCGTTTCCACACCCAACTGCTTGCTATGCACAACATCGAGTTATAAAAGTAATAACTAAAAATAAGCACAGAAGATACCGCAATATTTTTTTTACAAAAAAAACTATTTTTTAGTACACAGTTTTTCATGACTACAGCCGCGGGGCGCGGGTTATATAAAAAGTCCATTTAAACTGCAGCATGTTGCGACTTTTGAGGGCCAAAGCCTGAAGAAAATCCACACAGTACTAAAAACAATGCAGCGCTCTACGTACTGTACATATTTCGTACTTGTATGTACACATGTAAAATCAATGTGTCATATAGTACAAAGTATTGCTTCATCCAGCGAAGACACAATACTACGGCTCTGATAAAAAATGGCATAAAGGGACATATATTGTAAATGTCATCTAGCATAAAGCTCTGAAAGCCAATATATCTACACAGTACCATCTTCCCTCCAGGATAAAACTCTCGATAAAATTCTGTTTCCTTCGAGCGCCATGTTGCGTAAAACTTGGTGGGTTCATCAATAATCGAATCGAACCACTACAGGTCCCATAGATGAGAAAAGTTTGTCGCTCTGAAAAAACAGAAGTAAACTCAATCAGACATCATAATTCATACGTCTGTCTCGACTCCAAACCGCACTCTACGTCCAGTGTTTGGTGAATTGCACTCATCGGTTTTGTTTATGTTATTGTTCTCATAGATTTCTGTTTGTTGTCTTGATGGTGGTGGTGGTGCTGGTAGTTCGTCTGCTTGTTGTTTGACATGTCCTTGTTGTTGCAGTTGCTTTAGTACTTGTTGATAGAAGTCGTTTTGTACACTGGATACTCGTTGTTGGACTGGTTGTCGTTGCTGCTTTTGCAGTTGTTGGTGTCGCCCTGTTTGTTCTTGTATAGGTCGAATAAGTTGTTTCAGTTGTTTTTGCTTTAGTTCCTCCTGTAGGCCACCCATTTGCATTTGTTTCAGTTTCTTTGGTTTTGTGGTTGTTTTACTGCCTTGTTTCAGCAGTAGTTGTGGCGGTGGTGGTGGTGGTGGTGGAGAAAGGTGTTCCTTGCTTGATCTTGGCTCCAATGGCGGATCAGGTGGTGGTGCTATTGGCCTTGGTGACAATGGCCCTTGTTTCTTGCCACCTGCTTTGGAGTGTTTGTGTTGCAATACGATTGGTTGTGGCTTTTGCATGGGTTCTTGGCGGTTCTTTGCTTGGTGCTTGGCTTGTTCTGTAATAGCCTGTACCTGTTGCGTGGTTGGCTTTGGTAACTTGATTGACTGCTGTAGTGGCCACCGAAACGCAGGTTTATGCGGTCTTTGCATTGCTGATTGTGGTGACACTGGAAGTTGCTGTTCTTGCTTATTATGAAATATTGGCTTTGGTGTCGATGGTTGTTTAGGTGAAGGTGATATTGGCTGTTCTTTAGCTGGAAATGGTGGTTGCGATTTTGGTCTTGATGTGGCTGATGGCACTGGCCAGAGAAACGAAGGCTTATGTGGTCTTTGCATTACAGTTTGTGGTGTTATTGGTGGCTGTTGATGTTCTTGTTCATCAGCTCTTGGTTTTGGTTGATGCTTTGTAGGAGGTTGCTCTTGCTGATAAACTTGCCCTTTTACTAATGGTTGCAATTCTTGTTTGTATTCTGTTTGTTCCAGAGATGCTGGTTGAACCTCGCCATTGTTGTTTTTCATCTGTGGGATGTGGTGATATTGATTTGTTGGTTGTGGTTGTACAACATTGATTTGTTGTTGGGGCGTGTTATCTTCCTTTGGTGAATGTGGTTGTGGCTGAACTTTTTCAATCTCTCCATCACGCAATTGCTGTAATCGTTGCTGTCGTTCTTGTTGTTTTTGTTGTCGTAATTCTGTTAGCGCTTCTATTGCTTTTGGCAAAAGAGTGCATCTGTCATCCTAAAATTGATTGTGCCGGCAATGGTGCAGAATGACTGGCCAAACACTTTTTTGTATTGCATCCAGCGAGAGTTGTCTCAAGGCTTTTCTGCGCAATTTACAGGTACTGCCGCAGAATAGATATATGCAAAATATTGAGAAAAACCGTGCATAATTCTTCAGTATATGTTTCGCAGCACAGCAAAGTATACCATCAAAAGCAATAAAAAGTTTTGCATTGAAAACAAGAACGACAGCAACGATTACAGCAATTGCGTGATGGAGAGATTGAAAAAGTTCAGCCACAACCACATTCACCAAAGGAAGATAACACGCCCCAACAACAAATCAATGTTGTACAACCACAACCAACAAATCAATATCACCACATCCCACAGATGAAAAACAACAATGGCGAGGTTCAACCAGCATCTCTGGAACAAACAGAATACAAACAAGAATTGCAACCATTAGTAAAAGGGCAAGTTTATCAGCAAGAGCAACCTCCTACAAAGCATCAACCAAAACCAAGAGCTGATGAACAAGAACATCAACAGCCACCAATAACACCACAAACTGTAATGCAAAGACCACATAAGCCTTCGTTTCTCTGGCCAGTCCATCAGCCACATCAAGACCAAAATCGCAACCACCATTTCCAGCTAAAGAACAGCCAATATCACCTTCACCTAAACAACCATCGACACCAAAGCCAATATTTCATAATAAGCAAGAACAGCAACTTCCAGTGTCACCACAATCAGCAATGCAAAGACCGCATAAACCTGCGTTTCGGTGGCCACTACAGCAGTCAATCAAGTTACCAAAGCCAACCACGCACAGGTACAGGCTATTACAGAACAAGCCAAGCACCAAGCAAAACCGCCAACCCAGCAAAAGCCACAACCAATCGTATTGCAACACAAACACTCCAAAGCAGGTGGCAGAAACAAGGCCATTGTCACCGCCTGCAAGCCAGTCATACCGCCATAACCAGAAAAGGATAACCCCATCGATCTCGATGGCCGCCTGGCCCCATCCTTGCGGCCACCCTCCACCACAACCTGCTCCCAGCCTGGCCGCAAGTTATACGGCCAGGCGGCCATTTGAGATTATGGAGGGGTTCACGCGCCAAATTAAACTTCACAGGGAACTTTTATATCTGCATGTTGGTAGACTAACACGACACAGTACACGTCTTTCCACACCCAACTGCTTCTATGCACAACATCGAGTTATAAAAGTAATAACTAAAAATAAGCACAGAAATACCGCAATATTTTTTTTACAAAAAAAACTATTTTTTAGTACACATTTTTCATGACTACAGCCGCGGCGCGGGTTATATAAAAAGTCCATTTAAACTGCACATCACTTACCAAACCTGAAGAAAATCCCACATACTAACAATAGCCTCTTCTTACATATTTTACATTACACATGTAAAATCAATTTCATATAGTAAAATATTCTTCATCCAGCGAAGACACAATACACGCTTATAAAAAACATAAAGGGACATATATTGTAAATCATCTAGCATAAATTAAAGCCAATATATCTACACAGTACCATCTTCCCTCCAGATAAAACTCTCGATAAAATTCTGTTTCCTTCAGCGCCATGTTGCGTAAAACTTTGGTTCATCAATAATCGAATCGAACCACTACAGGTCCCATAGATGAGAAAAGTTTGTCCTCTGAAAAAACAGAAGTAAACCAATCAGCATCATAATTCATACGTCTTCTCGACTCCAAACCGCACTCTACGTCCAGTGTTTGGTGAATTGCACTCATCGGTTTTGTTTATTTATTTTCTCATAGTTTCTGTTTGTTGTCTTGATGGTGGTGGTGGTCTGGTAGTTCGTCTGCTTGTTGTTTGACATGTCCTTGTTGTTGCAGTGCTTTAGTACTTTTATAGAAGTCGTTTGTACACTGATACTCGTTGTTGGACTGGTTTCGTTGCTCTTTTGCATTCCCTTTTGTTCTGTATAGGTCGAATAAGTTGTTTCAGTTGTTTTTGCTTTAGTTCCTCCTGTAGGCCACCCATTTGCATTTTTTCAGTTTCTTTGGTTTTTGGTTGTTTTACTGCCTTGTTTCAGCAGTAGTTGTGGCGGTGGTGGTGGTGGTGGTGGAGAAATTTCCTTCTTGATCTGCTCCAACGGATCAGGTGGTGGTCTATTGGCCTTGGTGACAAGGCCCTTGTTTCTTGCCACCTCTTTGAGTGTTTTGTTGCAATACGATTGGTTGTGGCTTTTCTTGGGTTCTTGGCGGTTCTTTGCTTCTGTTGTTCTGTAATAGCCTGTACCTGTCGTGGTTGGCTTTGGTAACTGTTGACTCTGTAGTGGCCACCGAAACGCAGGTTTATGCGGTCTTTGCATTCTATTGTGGTGACACTGGAAGTTCTGTTCTTGCTTATTATGAAATATTGGCTTTGGTGTCGATGGTTGTTTAGGTGAAGGTGATATTGGCTGTTCTTTAGCTGGAAATGTGGTTGCGATTTTGGTCTTGATGTGGCTGATGGCACTGCCAGAGAAACGAAGGCTTATGTGGTCTTTGCATTACAGTTTGTGGTGTTATGGTGGCTGTTGATCTTCTTTTCATCAGCTCTTGGTTTTGGTTGATGCTTTTAGGAGGTTGCTCTTCTGATAAACTTGCCCTTTTACTAATGTTGCAATTCTTGTTTGTATTCTGTTTGTTCCAGAGATGCTGGTTGAACCTCGCCATTTTTTTTTCCATCTGTGGGATGTGGTGATATTGATTTGTTGGTTGTGGTTGTACAACATTGATTTTTGTTGGGCGTGTTATCTTCCTTTGGTGAATGTGGTTGTGGCTGAACTTTTTCAATCTCTCCATCACGCAATTGCTGTAATCGTTGCTTCGTTCTTGCTGTTTTTGTTTCGTAATTCTGTTAGCGCTTCTATTGCTTTTGCAAAAGAGTATCTTCATCCTAAAAATTGTTCCGGCAAGGTGCAGAATGACTGCCAAACACTTTTTTGTATTCATCCAGCGAGAGTTGTCTCAAGGCTTTTTCTCTTTACAGGTACGCCGAGATATATGTCAAAATAAGAAAAACCGTGCATATTAGTATATGTTTCGCACACACAAATAACCATCTTCATAAAAATTTATTAAGATAGGACATTCCGAAAACAAAAACAACAAGAAGCGACAGCAACTCTGATTACACATTGCTTATAAGCTCATTATAAAGTTCACCACAACCACATTCACCAAACCAAACCAAAAGAACCCATAACACTTTGCTGAGGAAGATAACACGCCCGGATGCAGTATCGACAACAAATCAATGTATGTACAACCACAACCAAGCAAATCACCCAAGTATCACCACATCCCACAGGGGATGAAAAACAACAATGGCGAGGTTCAACCAGCATCTCTGGCATAACAAACAGAATACAAACAAGAATTGCAACCATTAGTAAAAGGGCAAGTTTATCAGCAAGAGCAACCTCCTACAAAGCATCAACCAAAACCAAGAGCTGATGAACAAGAACATCAACAGCCACCAATAACACCACAAACTGTAATGCAAAGACCACATAAGCCTTCGTTCTCTGGCCAGTGCCATCAGCCACATCAAGACCAAAATCGCAACCACCATTTCCAGCTAAAGAACAGCCAATATCACCTTCACCTAAACAACCATCGACACCAAAGCCAATATTTCATAATAAGCAAGAACAGCAACTTCCAGTGTCACCACAATCAGCAATGCAAAGACCGCATAAACCTGCGTTTCGGTGGCCACTACAGCAGTCAATCAAGTTACCAAAGCCAACCACGCAACAGGTACAGGCTATTACAGAACAAGCCAAGCACCAAGCAAAGAACCGCCAAGACCCATGCAAAAGCCACAACCAATCGTATTGCAACACAAACACTCCAAAGCAGGTGGCAAGAAACAAGGGCCATTGTCACCAAGGCCAATAGCACCACCACCTGATCCGCCATTGGAGCCAAGATCAAGCAAGGAACACCTTTCTCCACCACCACCACCACCACCGCCACAACTACTGCTGAAACAAGGCAGTAAAACAACCACAAAACCAAAGAAACTGAAACAAATGCAAATGGGTGGCCTACAGGAGGAACTAAAGCAAAAACAACTGAAACAACTTATTCGACCTATACAAGAACAAACAGGGCGACACCAACAACTGCAAAAGCAGCAACGACAACCAGTCCAACAACGAGTATCCAGTGTACAAAACGACTTCTATCAACAAGTACTAAAGCAACTGCAACAACAAGGACATGTCAAACAACAAGCAGACGAACTACCAGCACCACCACCACCATCAAGACAACAAACAGAAATCTATGAGAACAATAACATAAACAAAACCGATGAGTGCAATTCACCAAACACTGGACGTAGAGTGCGGTTTGGAGTCGAGACAGACGTATGAATTATGATGTCTGATTGAGTTTACTTCTGTTTTTTCAGAGCGACAAACTTTTCTCATCTATGGGACCTGTAGTGGTTCGATTCGATTATTGATGAACCCACCAAGTTTTACGCAACATGGCGCTCGAAGGAAACAGAATTTTATCGAGAGTTTTATCCTGGAGGGAAGATGGTACTGTGTAGATATATTGGCTTTCAGAGCTTTATGCTAGATGACATTTACAATATATGTCCCTTTATGCCATTTTTTATCAGAGCCGTAGTATTGTGTCTTCGCTGGATGAAGCAATACTTTGTACTATATGACACATTGATTTTACATGTGTACATACAAGTACGAAATATGTACAGTACGTAGAGCGCTGCATTGTTTTTAGTACTGTGTGGATTTTCTTCAGGCTTTGGCCCTCAAAAGTCGCAACATGCTGCAGTTTAAATGGACTTTTTATATAACCCGCGCCCCGCGGCTGTAGTCATGAAAAACTGTGTACTAAAAATAGTTTTTTTTGTAAAAAAAATATTGCGGTATCTTCTGTGCTTATTTTTAGTTATTACTTTTATAACTCGATGTTGTGCATAGCAAGCAGTTGGGTGTGGAAACGACGTGTACTCGTGTCGTGTTACGTCTACCAACATGCAGATATAAAAGTTACCCTGTGAAGTTTCCACATTTGGCGCGTGAACCCCTCCATAATCTCAAATGGCCGCCTGGCCGTATACACCCCTTGCGGCCACCCCGGCTACGGCTATAGCCACTTTTCTGGCCGCAGCCACCCGACGGCTATGGGTGGCCACGGCCACAGGGTGGCCGCAAGCGGATGTTGCGGCCAGGCGGCCATCTGAGATTTCGGATGGGGTTATACCTTTTCTTCTTGGTTTAATGACGGTATGACCTGAAGCTACATTACGTTCTGAAATTATGCGTGACTGCCTGCAGGCAGGTTTGATACTTAGAACGGACCACCTATCTGCAGCTTTGGGCACCAAATGCGTCAATACGGGATGAAGGCGTGCATGCAATTTTAATTTTCCATTGACGCATGAGCGCGCAATGGGTTGGTGGTGTGGTTGATGCTTGATAAAACTTGCGCATCGCAACCGGCGTGCAGTAATGATTTAAAACTGAATACACACACCCGTGGTTAGTTAATTATTTACTCGACGACCTGGTGTGCAGCGCGCTGCCAACCGCTTCACTTGAAGGGTCGTTTTACAGCGGTGATGTGGTCTATAGGTGAATTATAAGGTGTACGGTATGTTGTGCGTTCACCAGTTCAGTAGTACCCCTTGGACAAGGAATAATGACGTTCGAGCACGTGCAGGTAGTCATGCGCAATCATTTAAGCTAATTATGTTTGCCAGTCACATCAGAACAGAATTGACCATCGCTCCCGTAGTGCAGCACGGGTGGCAAAAGTACATTATCAAGCTCATACTATGCATTGCATACCGCCTCCGGTACCTTTGTCGACGGTTGTTTTGACTTCCTGTAGACGTCGTATTCGTGTTGTTTTCTTACGGCCTTTTGGTGGAAGCAAACAAGAGATACTGTTTCTACCTCTCTACGCCGAATTATTCGACGAAAGATTGAAGTTTTCATTCAACCGTCCAGTCGGGTCAAGTCACAAGGGAAGCCGATATAGCTAACTACCATTCATTCAACGTGACACGTGGGCGTAGTCATTCAAGCCATGTCCATTCATCCAGAATTCGAATACTTTCGCCACATGGCAGCAGCCGAATTTCTCGGAAAACGAGAGTCCGCTTGGAGTCAGGACGACAATGCCGTCGGTACCAAAAAGGTCATCTTGTGTCCAATTGGAACCGTCGGGATCAATACCATCCGGTAAGAGCTGGCACTGAATGCCCACAACTGCACCATACTGTCAAACGTATGTACGTACATACAGTACTGTAGTAGTACGTAAGTAGTACGTATACGTACTCGGAAAAATAGTAGAGAAATTTGTCTAATATTTGAGCTAATATATTAGCTTTAAAACGGTTGGCTAATATATTAGCTTGATTGAGCTAATATATTAGGACTTTTCAATTATCTAATATATTAGACATATTATCCTAAATATTTAGCTCTTTTTTCAACGCAGTGCTCACAGGAAAAGAAGCTAATTTATTAGACCTTTTGAGACTGTTCACAAATGACATGAAATAAAAATGTCTAATTTATTAGCACTTTTAGACTTTATTTGTACTCCAGTCAGTTTCTAAACATTTTCATAATAATCAACAAAAACGAGCACCTGTACTGGATAAACAATGTAGGCTAGGCTACATGATGATGATAGAATACACAGTACTACAAAAACAATGTTGTATGATAGATAAGCATTGTATGTACGTACATACATACAGTACATACCTAGCTCAACCACAAATTACAGTACGTATGTATTATAGTACATATGTATTTGCAATACAGTACATAACTAACTACGGTACCTACAAGCAGTTAGGCCTACAAAGAACCTTGTCCTTCTGGTGCACATTATGACTGGTTGATTCTGTCTGATGTTCATTCCCAATAAGTTGATGACTTCTCTTGATATGTTGCCCTGCATTAGTTCTCACTGGCGATTGCATTGGAAGTACTTTTTTGCAGCTAAAATTCAAGAAGTTATTATTGCCTATTGCTGAGCAGAAAGTATGAACATTTTCACAGTACTTTCTTTTCAAAAACCTGAGAAACCGATTGTGTTACCTTCATGGTGGCAAAAACGGCAATGAAACAGGTCTGAGGTCAAAGCCCATGAAAGCAAACACAGGATGAGCTAGGTGCGACTGAAGACTTCCTGAAATCTGCCAGAGCCTGAAAAAATGTCAAATGCTGCAGCTGCACTGACAAAAAACCAGCCCCAAAATTTAGATAAAATACTGAGAAAAGAGAAGCCGCTGCTTATAATAACATCACATTATATTTTTAATCTTACTTTTTTGACCTGATTTGAAGATCAGCCGGAAACGCTGTGCAGCTTCAGTTTTCGTTTTTACTTGAAGGGCGTCTCCTCTCAAAAAACCGACGCCTACAATGTTTTGGCGGGAAAATGCTCTAATATTTAGCCCGTTTTGTAAAAGTTCTAAAATAACTTCTAAATGACTGGACCCTGCATCTAAATTATTAGAGATTTCCCAAATTTAAAAAATTAAGCCTAATAATTAGAGTTTTTGAGCTAAAAAATTAGCCCAGTCTATTTAGCTAAATTTATTAGAGGTTTAAAAGCTCTAATATTTTTTTCCGAGTATGTATATACATATACTATGCTGTATCCTTGTAGTTTCAGTTTCTTTTTTTATACACACATTACGATTTGCACTTTTCTTGTAGAGACGGGAACATCGGAGCGCCTGATCACGATCGTGGAATGATCATCGGCGGCTAGCATCACAAGCCAAATGGAAATGAAAGCACCGGCTTGAATCCGGATCGATCACCAAACAGTCAATATTCCCGTCAAGACCCGAATAATTACAGTACCTGGGGTATGCTTACTTATGTATGTATGTGTAAACTGTAAAGTGATCACTATCAGTATCACTTGGGGCGACTATTCGCACATGATCACGTGTTTGTTTCCGCCGCCCCAAATTGGGGCAAATATTTGCACTGCGTACGTAAGCATGATCTGCTATCGACGGCTTTATAACCATAACAATGCTCGTTGTATCTTCTATGTATTGTATTTTCCTTTCCACCCATATGCCTTCTCAGGATTCCCCGCTCCGCATTTAGCAGGGAGGATTGATCCGTGCCTATATTGAGCGTAACCCCCGAGTCTAAACCACGCGTGTTTTTTTCAGACGAAACGCCCGACAGCAGGAAACGAAGCGGAAAAAGAAAGGAAAAATCTTCTTTTCTTTTCTTCTTTTCCTTTCCGCTTCGTTTCGCTGCTGTCGGGCGTTTCGCCTGAAAAAAACACGCGTGGTTTAGACTCGGGGGTTACGCTCAATATAGGCACGGACTAATCCTCCTGCTAAATCCGGAGCGGGAACTCTTGGTTTGGCTGCGGCATCCACCTAAGTACGACGCAGGCTACAGTACCGGGGATTTTTGGGTGTATATCCCCCTATTGTATATCCCCCCTAGTGTATAACCCCCATTGGCAAAACATAAATTTTGTCCTTTGTATTTATATCCCCCCTGGTGTATAACCCCCCATGTACTGGAAGGTACCTAACCTACCTATGTAAGCTGGTCATAAGCTAGCTATGGCTACTCCTACACCATGCTACCATGCCAATATAAGCTTAGCTGAGCATGTCTTTTACTAGAATAACCCTGTTTTGATCGCGATTATGCCCTAAAACACGTACTTTTCGACCTTCAAAAACATGCCTCTACACACCTCTCATAAACATAAAATTTGTCCTATGTATATCCCCACCAATTCATATATCCCCCCTAGTGTATAACCCCCCATTGGACCTCTCAATTTTTGTATACCCCCATGGGGCTATACACCCAAAAATACGGTATTGTATGTTTGTTTAACTAAATTTCATATTTATCATAATTCACTTCCTAGGTAGGCCTACTTCATATTACTTATTACTTATCTTACCGGGTACTATCGATTCATGTTTTATAAAATCATTCCTTTTTATCGTTGTATTGTATTAAATATTGTGTTATTTGCATGTACTGTATGTCAACAGTACCCACATCCAGCTCGAACTTACGCTCAATTTGATCGTTAGCGGCATACATTACATACAGGGTGTATCAGAATAAACTCACCGGGTGTTTGTGCCTCCCATTCCTCAACGGAGCATTCGATTTCAGTACGCTCTTTCGTATTTTGTAGCTAAGGCTTCAATGTTTATGCAGGCAAAATTTCAACCGCCTAATCCCTCTACTTAGGAAGTTATGAAGGCTCAAAGTTTCTGACGCTGAATTTTACGTTTTTTCTCACTTTGGGGAAAAACCTGGGATTAAGGACAAAGTTAGCACTTCTCACAGCTGAGTTTTCAATTTTTCTTCATAATATCGCAGCAGATTTAGTTCTGCCGCATCCTGCGTTAGGATATTGAACATGTTTTGAAAAGGTATTGGCTTTGGGATGGTAGAATATGCTCTCCATTGGGTAAATTAGTAGGCAACTCCTCGATTTCTGAGGTCAGCCTTCTTGAGCTGTTCCGAGCCGCTTCCTGTTGGCCTAGAAAGTTGAAATTTTGCCTGCACAAACGTTGAAGCCTTGGTTACATAATGCAAAAGACCGCAGTGAAAAATGACTCTCCTCACAACTCCGTTGTGGAGTTATACGCACAAACATCCGGTGAGTTTATCTCTGATACACCCTATACATACATGCAGTACATTACCTATAATACAGGGTGCTCACTTTGGGTAGACCATATCGTTTGGAGTTATAACTCGAGAATCACAAGGGTTAAAACGCTGAAATTTTTCTTGCAGATACCCAAGAATATGCCTAAGCTTGTGTCAAAAATTTTGTACCAAAACTACAATCTGAACATAATATATTTGTCCCTTAGTTTCGACCACGAAAATCATAAGTTTTTGAATCGCAGCCTGGTGTTCGCCCTATCTGACTTATCCCAACTCGTAATTTCAAAATTTTTCTTCAGGGCAAGCTATGTTTTAGTATCTGAAGGTTCCCTTTAACTGAAAATTATGGTAAAATTCTCTGCTTGCGATTCAAAACTTTATGATTTTCGCGGTCGTAAATTGAGGTACCATTATCTTATGTTCAGATTGGAGTTTTGGGACGAAATTTTCACACAAGGTTAGACATAATGTTGGATATCTGCAAGTTAAATTTCAGCGTTTTAACCCTTGTGGCTCCCGAGCCATAACTTCTTGGAATATGGTCTACCCAAAGTGAACACCCTGTATAGTGCCGTAGCTATAGCGTGAGCCCGTCCGTGAATGTTTCTATTTCTCGACTGTCTTGTTTACTGCGTTCGCTGACTGACTGCAGATGACTCCTCCTTGCACGGCTAGATTGCTTGCTGAGTTGAGCCTTCTTTTGATCACTGCATGCACCTCTGTCTTTTTTAATTACTGCATCACAGCGGCAAGTCAATGTAATTAGCAGATTGCTTACAAAATAGTGCACACAACAAGAGAGCGATAAAGAGTCGCATCAAAGGAAGAAAAAATGAAAATGTTAGCCTTCGGCCGCGCATTCCGTAGTCTTGCTAGCTATGCTTCAGTAACATCGT